>APFE030744253.1:26170-42719 GCA_000404065.3 Pinus taeda
AGGAGTCATTGTCCAGCAAATGAAGCAGCGATGGAGTTGCTACAATCATTCTCCAAGTGGGAGATTGTTGTGTGTGGAGCATGATTGTTCAGAGGTCTTTGTTTCAGCCGGACGTATACCCCAGGAAGTTTTGTACACCCCTCCACGTGGGGGGGCGCCTTGTAAAAGTATAGTAATTTCTAGTCAATCTCGGCCGTTCATTAGGCGGATGATCTGATAGTAGAACTTATGTTTAGTTTAGGGTTTTTTGCCCTAGAAGGCAACCCCTCTCTTTGTATGAGGGCACTGTATTTGAGGCTGTGAGATAGATGTGTATTCGGTGTGAGCGAGAAACAGAGATGTGAGACTGTGAGAGAAAACAGAGGATATTACAGCGGATTTGCTATAGGTTGTGTCTCTTCATTTTGCTGGATAATAGAAAGGAAGGACTGGCTATTCGAGGTGGACGTAGCCCAAACTGGGTGAACCACGTATATCTGTGTCTCTCTTGTTTTGTGTGTTTTCTGTGTTTATATTTCTGCAATATTTTATGTGTTCCATTGCTCCGTAATATTTAATTTTCTAACAAGAAGGAGGGTATAGGACTGACCGCTTGGACATATGCCAATTATTGATGGTCATATTCCCAGCTCTGCAACTGATGTAAGCATCGATAGTGGCCAACCAGGACCTCCCAAGGATGAGAGGGTAACCAGTAAACTTAGCCTTATGCTGGAGAACTAGGAAATTTGCAGGGTACTCCCAAGAGTCAATGGTGACCATCACATCCTCCATAATCCCCTCAGGGGTCACTGTGGAGCAGTCTACAAGTTGCAGGACCGTTGTGGTCTTTCTCAATAAACCTTGGAGGTTGAGCTTGAGTATGGTGTCCTTGGTCATCACATTAATGGCAACCCCAAGATTGATGAAAGTGTGTGGGACAATGGTGCCATTGATGTGCACATCTACTACAGGGATTCTAGGGTCTAAATACTTTGGACAGATTACATGCCCCAACATTAAGTCGGACAATTGTACGATGACATTAATCAAATTCTCCTTAATCAACTTGTTGTAAATAGGTACATCCTTGATGGCTTGGAGAAGTGGAATATTGACACATAGGTTTTTCAATTCTCCCAGAAGTTCAGCCTCTTCTAGGGTAGGCTGGGGTGGTTGAGTTAATCTCTCAAGAAAGGGTGGATTTACCTTAAGAATGCTTTCGTCTCTTTCTTCTTCAACTTCCCTAGGTGGAGGTGTAGGTTGGTTATCCAGGAGAACTATCCCAGATCTCAAGTTAATTTCCCAAATCTCCACAACATAAGCTGGATATGATATCTCTCCAATGTATACTTGTTGTTCTTGTCTATTGTTCGGGTTCAGATCTGGCTGGGCAGGCATCTGGGGTTGTTTCAGTGGAGCAGAGTGTAACAACTGTGGTTGGGTAGGTGGTGAAGGAAATAAAGTTGGAACATTGTTGTACTAGGGCCTCCACCCCTAGGGTGGTAGATTCCACTGAGGTTGTGGTAGATCATATGATTGAAATGACTGGCTAGCTGGCTAAGAATGATACTGAGATGCAAAGGACCAAGGAGGAGGTGTAGACCAGGAAGGATGAGCAAGGGGTTCCCAGGAAGGTATGGATGTGGTCTAGTTGGGGTTGTAATATGCATGGGATGACCCTTGCATGCCCTTCTAGTATGGCCTAGGCCCATGAGGTCTCCTTTGGTTTATGTAACAAGGCTGCTCAGTGACCCCTTCAACTCCTCGATATATAATTTTGAGTCCAGGCAAAGAAGGGAACTTTTATGTGGAATGGTTTTCTTCACAGACTGAGCAAATTTCAATAGAATTCAATGGTCATTCATTCCTAGGGTGCCTCTTGGTTCATCTATGACAGAAAATGGCCAGGGCTCTATCGACTTCCTCCTACTTTCTCCTAATGTTCATCATGTCCATTTGTAAGGCAAGGGTTTGTAGCATCTCACTCTTGAAATCTTCTAGGATGTTTCTAATTTCACCCTTGATGGATGAATTGGAAAAGGGTGTACTGACCATAGATTGACTTCCCCTACCCTTTTTCCTAGCTACCCTAGAATTGTTTCTGAAGACAGTCTTGATATCCACATAGGGTAACTGGTATATATCTCCTCATGCTAATAAGTGTAGGGTATCCAAAAGGTCTTCCCTTACTCCTCTGAGTAGGACCAACTTTAGTGACTCAGGGTCAAGTGTGCACCTGGCCCTTTTGTAACTAAGCTAGAACCTTTATTCATAATCCTCTAGGGATTCATCATTACCTAAGGTTATCCTAAAAATTTCTTCTTTAGTGTCCTTAGACCTACACTAGTCTCGATACTTATTGTTGAAGGCTTGCTGCATTTGAGACCAAGTTGTGATGTTATCCCTAGGTAAACCCATGAACCAGCACAGAGTTTCATCATTGAGGGTAGATGGAAATAGTTTCAACTTCTGCTCATCATCTATATAGTTATAGGTTCGGCATATAACAACAAACTCAAATAGGAAAGTGTCGGGGTCTTCTATGGTCAGACCATGGAAATAAGGGAAGAGGGGCTTATATTTTTCATCTTAGTGTTTCCATTGGTTTCCCTGATGGGGAAGGCACCCTCAACTCTCTCTCTATTCTCTCTGTCATTTCTGTTTTCAAACATTGGCTCGATAGGAATGGGTTCTTCTTCTTCCCCTGTAAGTTCTTCAAATATGTCTAGTTGCTCACCTAAGGGTTCCTCCAGTTCACAACCACTGAAGAACATGGAAGGTTGGTTGTTGGATGTAGTCGGGTTATTTGGAAAAAAATTTCGCTAAGTTATCTTTATTCCTATGAGGCATGAAAGGAGATGTTTTTGGTTTAGTTTTGTGATTTGTTTTCAAATTTTGAAATTTCTTTGAAGAACTAAATTTGTAGATTGAATGAAAACCACTAATTGAATGAAAAACTAATTGTTGAATTGAAATCTAACTTGCAGAATTAAAATTTTAGACTGAATGAGAACTACTAAATGAATGAAAAGATTAGCTACTTGCTTGAAATATAACTTGTAGAATGGAAAGAAAAGCAAAGAATGCAGAATGAAAAGCAAACTACTTTTGAAAAAATGAAACTAATGGCAGAATAGTAGAAACAAGAAGTAGAAGAAAGAAAGAAGTAATCACATATTACTTAGACACCTCCTCGGCAACGGTGCCAAAAAAATGATGAGCACTAGTATTGCAACAAGAATGCTATAACTCCTAGAGCTACCAAATTTAATTTATCAACTCGAGGTTTGTACAAACTTGGAGGTGATACTGTTGTATACACAGGTAAAAGTGATGGTTCTGCCTTTTGTCACAATTCAACTAGTGAGAGACCACTAGGGTTTGCAAGCTAGACTTCTATGGATTTAGAAGAAGCCTGGTTTCTTGATGAAAGAAAGAGAAATCTACTCTAAGAGAGAGCTAATCTACTACAATAATGAAAGAGACTGAAATTCAATGCTAGGGCATATCATTTCCTAATTAACTTCTAAGAGCTATGCTTTGCAATGATGCTAAATTAAAATGAACAAAATGCTACTATCCTAAGCATGGAAGCTAAGAACATCAAACCAAATTGCTATGCATGTAAAGGACTGTAAGAAATCTGTTTTGCCTTTTTATGCTTTTCATGAAAAGTCAAGTGTTTAAACTAATCTCTCTTGGTGATGTGGCAGGTCGTTTAGGGGTGCTGATGGATGGCTAGAAGGTTTAGGAGATGGATGGAAGGTTTGGAGGAACCTTGGGTGACCTTGGGAGGCTTCCAAGAGGTTTTCCATCAATTTGACCTCAAAATAGGCCACTAGAGGAAAACCTACAGGATGTACTAGAAACCTACAAGATTCCTTGTATTTCTACAAGATGCAGTTGTGAGAAAAACGATGGTTGTTGGAGGTGATGGAAAGCTTAGGGAAGGTGGTTGATGGTTGGAATGGAGTGAGAAGAGGCCTAGGATCACTTGAAAGCCAGAACCAAGTTTAGCATATGGTTGGATTTGCTCAAAATGCTTAAGGAATTTTCTATGTAAAATGATGAAATTAGTGAAGGTTTTGATGAAAACGAGGAATGCCTATGGGTGAATGAAGTTGGAAGGTAGTTTCTTGCTGTGAGATCTCAGTCTACTTTTGGGTGCCTGCTCTGCATCAAACATGTGTAATTTTCAAAAAGACATGTAAACAAGAAGAATTCACATGAACTAGTAAACAATAATTTAATGAACTAAATGTCTAACTTATGCATGAATAAATTTCTAAATAACATGGATTCATGAATGAGAACTATTGCAGGAATGAAGATAGAAGAGAGGGCAATGAAATCCTACTTTGAAAAACTGACCAAATGCTAGTTTAAGTGAATGATATGGAAATCTGTCTTTTTCGGTTGCATAACAGCCTTTTCCTCAAATCATGATCCCAGAAGGAAGAAGTGAGGCCAAGACACCTAATGATAGCTTTGTGGAGCCTCTTTTATCCCTTCTAGCCTACCACTAAAGTAAGGCACAAATGGAAGCAATCTAATTAACAATTAATCAAATCTACACTACTTGTAATGAAATACTTCTAACAACAGTTTAACCATGAATCTATGAAACTAAGCTAGCATAAAGATACAAGAAGAGGAGCCTTTGCTGCTAGGGTTGGTCCCTAACCCAAGATCTTCATCCCTCTGAGTTAACTCAACACTAAATCAAGAACAAACTCATTCTTATTGCCAAAACAAAAAATTACATAAAAAATTCTTCCACAAGTATGGAGCTCGAAAATAGCTATAGTTTTACAACAAAAATTCAAATACTAATGAGACTATAGGCCTATCTACTTATATAGCTGAATTCTCCAACGACTTCCTTAAGTTTAGGGAGTCTTGGCTCCCAAACTCGAGTTGTCTATCACTTGCTCGACTGCCTTCTAAGCTTCATGGCTTGGCTTCTTGCACTCCAAGCTGGTGGATTAATGAAGCAATATTCGAATGGGAAAGGAGTAAATGAGGAGGATTTACCTCCTACGATCTCTCTCCCTTGTCCCTTCGAGTTTCAAACCTTAGCCTTTGCCAAAATTCCTTGATTTTCTCTTCCAAACCTGCATTCAATGCATATTAGTCCACTAGGCATAATATCTCACTTTAACTCATCTCATTAACAAAATATAATCAAAACATGTAATAAGTTGTGAGGAAAATTGGTTTGACTAAGCTAGGAACTGAATTAAGGCTCATATAATTACCCAATGATGAGGCTCATCACTGATGCAGGCATCATATCCTTTTATTTGCTAGTTTAGAAAATGTGCATATATGTATATGTGGTTATTGTAAATACTGTAATGAGTTATGTTATAAAGCTCCAAGGGTAGTATGTTTTATTGGAATTGTCTTGTTGGTTATATGTGTCATTGAATACCGAGGACGGTGTTCCCCCAACAAGGAGGGTTCCGTAACAACCCTTGTGAAAAATCTGTGTAAAAGTTAATGAAGGAAAAAATAATACCAAGGTCATGGGACACACATTCCAAGATGAATGTTGGGAAATACATCCTAGTGTGGGTGTTCATTGGTTTATTATGGTTAAGGAAATTGACAAAGGAAATGGAAAAGGCTTTGGAAAGGCAAACTAGCATTTTGGCACATTTATTGATGAAAATAATGGAATTTTTGAGAAAAAGAAGGTGAAAGGTCACAAGTTTCATGCGAGGAGGAAAATGAAGGAAAATAATGGTAATTGAAGAAAATAGAGGCCTCATTGATAAAAAGGCTTATGCGGATCATTGGGTAGGCTTGGTTAGTGTAAGCTTTTGTCAGTTTAGTTTTAGAGCTCTCTTATTATTATCTCTCTCTCTCACTCTTCGACACAAAGTTTTCTTGAAGAACTTTGGCATTGGATCAAGAAAGGAAAAGAAGGTAAGAGGAAGGAAGGAGAAAGCAAGGAAGAGTAGGATAAAGCCATTAAAGCATGATTCTTTACAAGTATCAATTTGCATGTGTGATTTTGTTGCTAGATTTTGCATGCATGGAATTGCATGTGGTTCTTTGATGTCATGGCATGGGTTTTTATAGTCGTGACAATGTTTTTAGCCTAGCCTTTCCATTTCTGGATAGCCATAGTGTGATGGGGTTCTCATGTTTTGGTTGAGATGGCTTGCCGGATGGATTCAAAGTTGAGTGAGGTGGATCTATGAAATAAATAACACATGGCCTAGTGATCCCTGAACCAGACTATGGATTTCGGTAAAGCCACTGCCCAAGTGACTCCTGAATCAAATTATGGGTTGCATTAAAGCCAGATATTGCGTGCCTCAGTGGGCCTAGGAATCCTCAACTGGTTAAATGTGGGATATACAGTAAATACTACAGGTGGTTTCCATTTATTAGGCCTAGGAATCATTGCCACTGAATGGTAGGATATATAGTAAATCCTAGAGGGTGGAGTCTCAGTTAGGGCCTAGTGATCCGGTGTGGATTTCGGTAAAGCCCAAAGACTAGGAGACATGGAAATTCCTCACGGTGTAGGTGGAGGAAGCCGGTGGCATCCATGCTTGTTTTATGGCCTAGTGATTGAGGATGGATTGCGGTAAAGCCTGGTTCTATTGAAGAGGGTGAGGTGGTGTAGCCTCAGGAAACCCTGGTTGAGTTTGGTTTTAAGTCTCACATTCATCCTTTGAATATGGCACTGGGGTGATTGGATGAAAGAAATATTTGTTTTAGCCAATATATGGGCAGGTGGTTCGTGGAAGTCCCAAACTTGGTTGTCCTTTGAATCATTAATATGAGGTTATTTCTCCTTGTTAATTCATAAGTATTATACTGGTTTATATGTGGATTATATGGTTTTTGTTTCCTTGGTATTTCTATTGCTATTATGTTGGTTATGAACATGTATTATGGAAGTGGCTATGTATGGATCTCATCATGTTTTTACTTGTAAATGAATGAAGAATGTATCTATGACCTAATAGATGAAATTACAAATAAGTATGAGACCCCTATGCTCAGCTCTACTATTAAGACCTACATATTTCATATTTTTGATATGTTTGATGAAATGTCTATCATGGATAATAGGGTTCCATTCTATTCCTTATCGATTTTTTTGAAAATGTATAATTGTTCTATTGGGAAATTTCATTTCTGAACATGTTACTAAGTTCTAGGCAGTGACCTGGGCTTTAGGCTTGAAAAATTGGCACAAATCTCAAAGTTGCAGGCACAAAACTGGGGAAAAAGTCCCCAGAAGCTCCCTTGTCCTTACTTTGGGAGCTTTTGGAGCCTCCCATATGCACCCTTGTCCATATCAAGGGAGCCTCCAGGGGTTTGATACACTAAATCTTCACTCGGTCCCATGGGCTGGTTACTTGAGTGGTTGGATGACTCATCGGAGTTTTGTTGCTGATGTGGAAGGTCTGTGTGGTGTGTTTATATTGATTTCGCTTCCTTAAGGTGACTTGGGAGCTTGAATCTCATTTTAGTGGCCTCTCGTGGCATATTTACCCCTGTTGGCTAGTTACTTGGGTAGTTTTGGGATGAGGGTGTCACAGTAGGTTATTACTAAAGTGTTGGAGATTTCCCCTTTTTTGAGGTCATGACTAAGTCTAATGTGAAGTGGAGTTGATTAGGGGTGAGTCAACATGTATGGTTGGGGCCTATTTGGCTATGACTGGGTCTCAGTAGAAAATAAGGTCAAGGTGGCAGAAACACACTAGTCATTAGGACCAACAAAGATTGTGCCACCCATTTTGAAGGGTTGTTGGAGATAACCAAATATGACTGGTAGTTGCAAACTTAGTTTTGAGGAAGTGGTTAGAAATTTTACATCATGGCACAAGTAGTAACATATCTACCTAAGCTATTGAATAAACATCCTCACCTATGAGCAAAGGATATAAATGAAATTACCTTACCTTGTTTTGAAGTTAGTTAATTAGAGAAAGAAAGATAAACATACTATATAAATATTGGCTATTATTTAAGTTTTGGGTACTAGTGTTGTTATTTTCTTGGGTTGCATCAAGTGGGAGAGCATGTTTATGTCCATGTTAAGCCAAAGAGAATCTCATTTAAAGTGGGCTCATGTGCCAAGTTGGCACCTAGATATTGCGGACCATTTTAGATCTTGGATAGAGAGGGGTCACTGGCCTACCAATTGAACTTTCCACCCATTGTGAAAGCACACAATGTTTTCCATGTTTCCTTACTTAAGAAATATGTTCATGATATTATTCACATTGTTGATTAGTCTGTGATATATGTGGAACTAGAGGGATAGTTCCAACCATAGTCATTGTTCATCCTAGACTGGAGGAAAATCACACTTAGGAATTGAGTAATATAATAGGTCAAGGTGAAATGGAATAACTTTGGACCTAATGAAACCACTTGGGAAATGGTTGAGTGAATAAGGTTATTGTACCCATATTTTGTTTGTTGAATAAGTGGATCTAAGATATATGTGTGAAGATCAATTATATTCTCCCTTTTACTAATAAGAACATTGAGGATGATGTTCCCTTTAAATGGGTGGGCTTTTTGACACTCCTGATGGGCGTCCCCCTTGATTTTTGTAATGTAATGACATTTTAAATTATAAATAAATATATTCTTATGTAATGGCCTGAAGAGTGGGACCACAAATCCATGATCTAAGGAGGAAGAGGAAAAATAAGCATGTGTGGAGCCAAATGGCACTACTATTTAATTTATAGGAGGTTATTAAGAAAAATTAGAAGAAGCTTCCAAGAGGAGCATGAAGGGACACCAAAGAAAAAAATACAAAGGTAATTGTGCCTCAATGTAAGGGTTGGACTTCTTTTTGACGGAGTGCATGATGAGCTCTGAAAAGGGCTACAAGTTGAGGGAATGAAATTCCATGAAAAGAGAAATCATGACCAGGGAGAGTTCAAGAAAAT
Source organism: Pinus taeda (assembly GCA_000404065.3). Taxonomy (NCBI): domain Eukaryota; kingdom Viridiplantae; phylum Streptophyta; class Pinopsida; order Pinales; family Pinaceae; genus Pinus; species Pinus taeda. Next base: position 35,086 of record APFE030744253.1, read on the forward strand.
TTTGAGGAGATGTGAATGAGTGCTTGCCAAGAATTTGTTGACAAACCAGTTTGGGTGTTTGCTAAAGAGTTGATAAACCACGTGTAAAAGGGCACTTTATAAGAGGGAGTTGATAAACCATCTAGGTTGCTTATTGTTGGGTTGATAAATCACTCATAGAGTGCTTGTCATAGTTGATAAATCACCTAGTATTGTAAATTATGTTGTAATTACCTAGCTGATAAATGACCTCATTATATAAGAAGTCCTTTCCCTCTTGAGCTAAGTATAGCCTCCTGCTAAATATATTGAAGAAAATTCCCCTTAGATCATGGACCTAGCTCAGGAGTGACTAGAGTAAGTGATTCTAACTGTAGTGAGTCTAAGGTTAGGTGGAAAATCGAAGTCCCACCTTTAGTTTGGTAATTTGTCTCATAGTAAATCAATGCATTCAGCTGATACTTGTGAAATTAAATACCTTCCATATGGAATATATGTATAGCTCTGAGAAAGGTTGCATGGTTGTAGGATGTTGGTGCATGAAATTATGGTTGAAATTCCTTGAATGTTCTATGAACTTCATAAAATGTTGTCATGTTCTTGTAAGCTAAATGGCTGAAATATTTATTGTATTACATGTGGACATCATTTATTTTTTAATGTGTTGTTATAATGTTAAGGAAATTGTTGAGGAATCTTGTTTCCTACATGAATGAAGACTATTAATGACCTGTGTAAGATGTTGAGGGGTGATTCAATCCATGTGTTTATTTATGAGTTTGAAAAATAATCTAGTTACCCGAGCATGAAATATAGGTAGAATCTTCATGTTGGAATGATCTCCGTGTTTTAATGATTTTAATGATTGTCCTTTTTATGATTGGAAAAGCTTAGGAAGGATAGTTTTGTCAACTTTAAGTCGTAGGAAATTTGTTTATATAAATGTGTATATGCATATGTAAGTTGCAATGCCCAACATCAAAGCTCAAGAGGGATAACCCCTTTCACTTAACTAAAAGAATAAAGGGATAGTGTTATGTGAGTAATGTACAAAAATATAATCGGGGATGGAAGAGGCCTTATCAAAGATCAAAGGAGATAGCACATGTTCATGTAGATGAATGGGATGTGTATGAATGTAAACATATATGTATATATATATAAGCCTAGGGCTATAGTCAAGCTCTCTGATGCCTAGTAAAGGCCAGGTGGTCGAGGCTCAAGTATGGTTGGAGGTTAGGAGGTCAGAGCCATGACAGTGTGCACAAGGTGATTCCTCATGGAGAGAGCCAACCCTAACTCTCTATTTCAATGTGAGGCCATTGGCATGATGACATGGCATAAGCCAAGATGGCATCGCACTAAGAGGATCCTAGTGGATGGGGTCAGCACGTGGCTTCCATGTGGTACCTTCTTATTGGTATGGTCAGGAAGTAGATGCAAAATTTATATCTTTGTTGCAGACCAAGACTTGGTGAGGTCATTGTAAACCATGCATAATGTAAAAATGTTATCACACTATGTTTTGCTGGCCAATGCTCAATATTAGCCCACGTGCAAATGACTAGGCGTGGGAATAGGTGGAAAGACCCATTGGTTAAGGGCTAGGTGAACTAGGGGTGATGCTTTATTATGTAATTGTGGTTAGGCATGTGGACGAGCCAGTCAAGACATATGGCCTAGTGCCATGACTAAGGTTGAGTGGAGGCAAATGGGAGATATGGGCCCAAGACAATTGGTGATGGATAATCACCAAGAAATGAATGATGATGATCTAATGATGAGGATCTAATTAGGTGGGGCCATAGAAGTTACAATGCAAAGGGGAGCTAGCATGCCACAAGGCCATGGAATGTCACATCTATGACATGGCGGTGGGGTAGTATTCCACATTTTGACCACATGGGTGCCATGTGACAAGATAAGAGTAGTATGAAGGGTTTGTTAATGAAACTTTGGGAAGCCATAAATTTTGATCTTGAAGCTCATTTGAGACAAAATTGTATATCACTAGAATCATCTCGATGAGATGGATGCGATTGTGTCATCTATTTTGGGTTTTGAGGAGTTTGAGAAAGGTCAAAATTTTTAGACCACATTTCTAGAATAGAATATTGGGAAGTCAGATTAGCACAATAACCACCTCCTTAAAGGTTAGGGTGGTAAGGGGGCATGTTATCAATATGGTCCAATGATTACTCTATATATTGGATCATCCCAACTGATAGGGGTGTTTCATTTCCTACCATAATCCTTAAAGGGACTAATTCCTAATGACTCTTTATAGCCATTGCTGTATGAAAATTATACCAATGGAGGATAACCTTCCCACTTTCTTGGTTGATGCATCACATACATCTTTAACATGCCTTCCAATATTCTATTCAATCTCTCTATTTAACCATCAGTATGAGGATGGTAAGAAATGCTAAAGGCTAGTCGAGTTCCAAAACCAACGAATAATGATTTCCAAAGTTTGAAGTGAACTTGGAAACTATGTCTAATATTATCTTTTTAGGTATTCTATGCAACCTAAATATCTCCTTTATGAAGGTATGAGTTTTATCAATTTATTTATAAGTAGACTTAACAACTATAAAGTGAGATACTTTGTTCAACTTATCAACTACCACCATACTAATATGGAATTGTTGGCCTCATGGTGTTGGAATTAATGTCAACCTAGGATGTCTACCTAAAGACTCAACTGTGGAGTCAAATGTGTTGGCATTGGTTTCAATGGGCTTGGAGGATTTGTGATGATGATAATAGGGTTGATGACGTGTTATTGAGTTGTTCCTAATGTTTACATAAGCTCCACATTTATTGGAGAACCATTGAAGACAAATGAAAATTTTTTAGGGAAAGAAGGGGTGATTTTCCATGTGTTTAGGCATCTTCTCTAGGAGGTAGTTATGCAGAGAGTGAAAATAATAGAAATTTCGTTGGGATTCCTATACTATCCAAGTAACAATAGTATCTAGGAGCCATTTTTTTCCCAACAAAAATTACAATAGAGAGGAATTTATGAATTGTGCGCAATATAATTTACCATGAGCATCTCCCAAGTTATTTACGTCAATGTTTTTGATGGTTTAGAGTCGATTTGAGTTGTTCTTCATTCTAGAAGGTGATTAATTCAAGGATAAGTCTCTCATTGAATGAATAATATGGAGGATCAAGTTAAGGAGAAAAGTACCATAGCATGAACATGAATGTTTGTCTCTCCATATCTCTGAGGTATTATTGTTTATCACTTCATATCATCTATTTATAGGAGGTAGATTCATGTTGGAGAGGGTGTTTATTTAGTGAGAGTAAGACATTGGAGAAAATTAAGAACATTAATATCCAATGGTGAGAGGATAGACATACCTGTAGCGGATTGTTGAAGGAGGTCAATTTTATTGCAGAGTTTTGTGTGCATGTTTCAACAAATATTTTATGTAGGTTTATGAAGACATTTGATTGAGGATATTGTTTCTACCTTTGAGATTGGATGTTAGCATGTTTTCAATGGCACATATGTATTGCTAACATTGTGTATGAAGGGGATCATAGTTGAGCATATCATGTTTTATTATTGCAGAAATTTTGTATGGTTGTAGCATTGTTTTTATGTCTTGTATGGCTACTATTGTTGAGACATGGATGAGTTTTTGTGATCAAATTTGTTATGTTGTTGATGGAGTTGTGTTGAGAGTGCGTATGCTAGAGGTTTCATGTTTGGCAGATTGTATATCAGATTTTCCATGGTATTGCATATTTATATGTATGTTTTTCATTGTGTTGAGGTGATGTATTTATTATGGATAAGATTGTGTTGGAGGGCATATATTAAAGTTTGATATATGACCATATTGTTTTATTATGAGTCTAGTATGAAAATGGATGAAATGTGGCTCACAACTGTTTGATTGCAAAGAGCAGTGGATCCAACATGAAACATTGTGAAACATGGTTCACAGGAGAGCTTGAAGGTTGAGGCCTTTGGTGAGGCAAGTAGTGGATTTTTGTGACAGGGTGTAGTGACATCCTTTAGGTAGAGGCTCGAGAAATTGGGAGTGGTGGATTCTATCCAGTGGTGGCTAGATAGACTATTGGGTATTGGGACATCCATCAGGTGGTGGCCTGTAAAGTCATGGGATTAGTGGCTTCTAGCAGGTGGTGGCTTGCAAATTCATGGGAGTGGTGGCTTCCAGCAGGTGGTGGTTTGCAAAGTCATGGAAGTGGTGGCTTCCAACAGGTGGTGGCCTGAAAAGTCGTGGGAGTGGTGGTTTCCAGCAGGTGGTGGCATGCAAAGTTCATACATGTAGTGGTCTGGAGAAAGCAACATCTTGTGTGATTGGAAAGATGTGACTTGAACACTAATGGTGGCTAGTGAACATATGTCAAAGAATATTTTATGATTAATAATGAAGATGAAGACTATCAACTTACGATGGTTTTTACCTTTTGGGTTTCCACCTTATATCTTATGTCGCATGCGTTAATTAATGTGTTGTTGATTATGCTTGTTGATATATTCATGGTTCATGTTTACTTGTTGCTTATGATTTATGCATAGATCTTCTCATATATTATGTTGCTAATGAATCAATGAACCAAAGTTTATAAGAAAAGGAAAAAAATGATAAAGTTGATCCATAGAACAAAATATTGATTCACCTCTTCCCACCCCTCTCAGTGTGGTTCACACTTCCAATAACAATATCAACTTTTTTTAAATAAATAGGTCATCAATATTGTATATATGATTTATGGTTGAATACTCAATGAGTTCCCATCACTCCATGATTTAGTTTTGTGGCTTAGGGACATTATCAGAATTATTCATCATTTTATATATTTTTTTATTAATTTTTAAAGACATTTAGTTATGATGATGATGATGATGGTTAACATCTGCTGAGACCAAACATTGGTCTATCGGACCTAAAGAAACAAATTATTTATTTTGATTTAAGATTTTATTCCTATGCTCAAAAAGCTTGGAGAGAAGCCTCTGGAGCTCACTATAGTTTTGACATTGTAAAAGGCTAGGAAGGTCAGTATTGTAACAAAGATTGTGACACTGAGATCTAATGTGGTTGTACACAGGGCACTCTAAGAGGAAGTGGTTTTCATCCTCGATGTTCCTATTCTCACATATATGGGTAGATCCTTTCCATCCATGGTGTTTTAGGGAACTTCCCAACGACCTGTTTCACCATGGAGCTCATGAGAATTCGTTCTAATCTTTGCTATATTAATTTTCTTCTTTGAGCTAGTTAAAATAGAGAGATACTTTTGATCTTCTAGGGTGCAGGGTGCGGTTGATGACCTTCTTATAATCACTTAATTTTCTTTTAGCCGCTAAATCTTTCTCAGACCACATTTTTTCTTTGAACTTAGAAGTAACAATATCTTTAATGTTATTTATGTTTTGCAATATATCATTCTCGTTGATCTCCCAATAGTTGAACCAGGCCCTTGTGTCTTTATGCCAACCCCGATTGAGCCTTAGGTGGTTTTGGCTGGAATTTAAAGCTAGCTTAGGAAGTCTATGATCATCTATGTTATTGAGTTTGTGCTTGTACAGCAGAAACCTAATCATAGCTAGGCTCTCAGTAGGGAAAGACCTGCTTTCTTAGGAGAATAGGATAGGTGTATTTACTTTTAATTTTCAGGTTGATAAGTTATAAAACGCTTTTGGATTTGCTCAATCTTTCTCCATGATTCTCTGGAGATGCTGCAACCCCAAACCTCACATCCATATATGCATAAAGAAAGAGTAATCCATTTGAAAAAGCACGAGAACGTGCAGAGCTTCTGGAACCAGATGGGGAGCATGAGACGCGACAGTGACGCAAAATTGCAGGCATTCGCCGAGAGTTCACCGGAGAAAGTGAGAGGAAACCTGGAATCCCCGGTGGACGAGATCGACACGGGAGGCATTAATGCGAAAACAATATCCAAATATGATTACGAGAAGAAAGTGGAAGCGGATGATGACGTGGATGTGAGCGAGTACGTTCTTGCAAAGCACAACTGGTGGCGCTTCCCCTTTTTCCACTTTCGCTGGATGGCTCCCTGGGTGGGTGCCCTTGCTCTTGACACTGACATTGACGTTGCCTCTGCCTCGCCCGAGTGGCCTTGGCCTTGCCCCCTCCACATCACAGATCTTGCCCTCATACTCACACAAAAGCTGAAGATCTACTATCTGGTGCCCCAACGCCCCACCTCCACCTATATTCTCTTTGCTCTCTTCCCCTGCAACATGGATGGCATCCACAGGAAAAAGTACAATGCCTTTCATACATGCATCAAAGCTTGGACCGCTCACCTTAGATAGGCAAAGTTAATTTAATATCACTTTAGTATTTTAAATATCACTTTAGTATTTAAATAAAGAATTTAATTTATTTTTAAATATGTTATGATAGTTATAAATAAGATAAATTAAATATACATTATTTTATATCTATTTATAGGGTATTATTTTGAAATAAAACTTTTTCAAATTTTAATTTAATTATAATCATTATTAGGTGTGGATAGTAGAAATTTAATTCCATAAATATTCTGAAATATACGCCGTATATCACAATTAAAAAATTTAAATATACATAAATCAAAAGTTGAAACTTTTCTCCAAAATAAACATGTCTTTTTAATTAAATTGATTAATTAAAAAAATCATATAAACAAATATCATATGAAACTAATAAATTATTTAATTACAATAACAACCACAAAAGAAAACATAACATAAACCATACTCAATAAATTATAATATTGACGGTTGATGCACTCCACATCTTTCATGTTCAAATTGAACCCTTGATACCCACACACTTTACCATCTGTGTGTGTAAAATATCTCGAAAACAAAATGTCACTCTCCTTTGCTGCACAAAAGACAAATCGCAGGGTTATGCAGCAGTTGTCTATATATACGTTTCCATCCACTAAGATGTGTGAAAAGGTTCATTTATGAAAAAGAAAAGACGACAAATAGAAAACGAAAATATTTAATATTTTTATTTTGATTTTATATTCAATTGAATTTGGTACATTTTAATACTTAATTTAATATTAAAATATTTTAATTTTTTTTTTAATATATTTGCCTTCCTCTTCATCCATCCACCTCCACCCACTCCATTATAATTCTTTTAAAAACATCATGGAAATTTAAAATATATATTATAATTAAATCATTTTGAAATATATTTTTTAATATTATTATATTAATAATATAATTTTTTTAATATGTTTAAATATGCCACTTTCCATAAATAATGTTATGAACTATTTTAATGATTTTGATTATTTCAATTTTCATAAATAATATTATGAATTAAGTAAAGTTTTTGTAGAAATCATATAAGAGAAATTTTTTGCCAATGCGTTTTCAATCAATAATTGTGGTCCATCATCAAGACCAAATTTCTCTTATATGATTTTTATGGAAAGACTTTGCTTAATTCATTATGGATCACAAAAGCCCGTATACAAAATATTATAAATTCTTTTAATACTTTTTACTATCCCATTTTTTTGTATATAATAGATTGAGTAAGATAATAGTAAAAAGATAAAATTATAATAAAAAAATATCGATATTTTTTCTAAAAATATATTATTATTGAGCTCTCTACAATTCAATGTTT
>APFE030744253.1:45744-70209 GCA_000404065.3 Pinus taeda
CAATTAATTAAAATTAGGTTAAATATTCAAAGAATATGGGAAATTAATAAGAAATAGATAGAGGAAGATGGAGGGTGTATACATCATAATAGAAAGAGGGCAATGAAAAATAATGAACTATTACAATGTGTAAAATATTAAAAGAAGATTATGATATATAAAATCATTATGGAAAGAGGGTAATGAAAAATAATGAACTATTACAATGTGTAAAATATTAAAAGAGGATCATGATATATAAAATCATGATTCTTTTTTCTCCTTAGTGTTATGTGTTTTTCTAAATCATTTGCACTTTATGTTAGTTCATTAATTTTTATTACCTCATTCTACTTTGATGTAAAAAGCCTCTTTCCCTCTCTATATTTCTTATTAATTTTTTCATATTCTTTGAATATTTAATCTCACACACACATTTTTATATACATACATCAAAGTTTTATATTAATTAATTTTGAATATTTATTGTTATATAATAGCTACTTTGTGTCTTTACCTATTTAAGGCTCCTCAACACTCATATGATGATTATCAAACTTTTTGGTCTCCAATGATGGGTGGAGCGTCCATCAAAATGTTTGACAATTCTAATATCATACACAAATTTCTTCCAAAAGGTTTCATCAATAACAAATTTCTTAATATATAATTGTGAATGTTTGACAATTCTAATATCATACACAAATTTCTTCCAAAAGTTTTCATCAATAACAAATTTCTTAATATATATTTGTATGTGTGCCCATGACTATATATATATATGTGTGTGTGTGTGTGTGGAGAGAGAGAGAGAGAGTAACGTTGCTTGAAATAAGGGAAATATGTAATTCCTCCTATTAATAGGTGTTTTTTAATTTAGGGTATAAGAGAGATTTGTAATTCCTTCTATACTTAATATAAAGTTGAAAGGTAAATGTTTTAAAAATATATTAATATAATAATAAAAAAATCAATATAACTTATATAGAAAGAGAGAGATGTTTTAAAATATATTAATATAATAATAAAAAACCAATATAAATATATAGAAAGAGAGAGATTGTCTATATTATATAAAACAAATGAAAAAAATGAACTAAAACATTTTATTAGTATGTTCCTCAACATGAAGATGTGTAATTCCTTCCATGGTTAGGATGGAATTGGTACACACACACACATATACATTCATGTTAACCCAAGATATATCAAGCACAGAAAGGGATCAAATCTCTCAAGGTGCAAACTTTTCTTTTGGGTTTTCCATTCTAAAAGAGGTTTTCACCTCAAGAGATTTGATCCCTCTCAAGGCTAGAAAGATCTGAGGCTAACAATATCTATGCAAGTTAAATTAAAGCTAAAAATACAAATGATTTTTAATTTTCCATATAATAACAAAGATTTAATGAATACTTGTTTATATTTATGATTTATTAATGAAATTAAAAATCTTTGGATCCACTGAGTTCCAAGAGGAATCAGATTTCTCATGCAAACCTCAAACCTCTTTTTGAGTGTAAAACGTAAGGAAATATTTTCATATCGAAAAATTTGATTCCTCTCAGCACTTGGTAGATCCAAAGTTAATATGGATCTATGCTTGTATAAATATAAATAATATTATTAAGAACCAAAATATATCATCTTAACTCACTCTGAATCTACCTATCTTTGAGAGGAATTAAATATCTCAAGGTGCAAACATTTACTCAAGTTTCTCACTCAAAAAAAGGTTTACAAATTAAAAGATTTGATGTGGATTTGATCCCTCTCCATAATTACTAAACTTGGGAATTAATATAAATTAAATGGGTATATGATTCAAGTGGATATTGGTGGCCACCCGCCTAGTCCACTTAGACACCCATTATTTTTTCTTTCAATTTCCTTAATTGTAGCACAACTAACTATTTTTGGTAGTTTTTCAGGTCCTAAACTTCTCAAGTCATTTTGAGGGCCTAAAATACTTTTTTTTTGGGGGGAAATGGATAGACTGAGAAAGTGCAAGGCTAGTGCACTAGTCTTTCTTCAGCCTTCTCTTGAAGATCTTCGAAACAAGATATTACAATAGTTAACTGGAGATCATATGTCAAAGTTACGACCCCAGGAAGTTGAAGTTCCAGCAAACCCCAATGGGGCACATAAGCTTTTGGCGCTTCATCTCCTAGGGTTAGATTTTTGGATGTTTAAGGTTTTCCATTGTTTCTTAATGATAAAAATATCTCTAAGCCTCATTGTAACACAATTCAAAAGGCATGTAGCTGCCACATCTCTTCTTAAGGATAAGCTACCATCACCCGAATTAGCTTATTTCCATTTTGCTTGTAACAACTTTCAGTACATTGTTATATATGAATTAAAGTTTTCTTTTCATTGTAGCTCTATGTTTATATTTATATCTATATTTGATTTCGTTCTTGCATCAATCCAAATCAGTGGTATTAGAGCGACTTTTTATTTCTCTATTTTTTTGTGCATATCCCCAATGAGGTCAGGGTATAAGGAGTTGGGACTTGAACTAGTTGAACCTTTGCAAGACCGTCCCTACTAACACTAACAAACTCCCATGGTAGAAGAAAAGAAAGAAGAGGGGAAGGAGATCCTATCAAATTGCTGCTTGAAGAAGCCCTCGAGCTATAAAGTAACGAGATGATGCACAACTTTTCCCAGATCCTTTCGTAGATGCCCATTGATGACGTATCTTCATTTAGTAGTCACTTTAGAGGTGTCGCCCCCTTCAAGGTACAAGTGAACTTCAATAACCCTATATTTGAAGGTCAAATAGATGCATATGTTGTAGATAAATGGTTGAATCTATTGGAGGGTTATTTTCTAGTCCATAGTTTCTCTAATAGAGAGAAGATTACCTTTGCTTTGCTTAAGGTCACTCCGCATGTCAAGGAATGGTGGGAAACTTACTGTGATAAAATGGTCGAGGAACCCTCTATGTTCACAGTCGTGCTCACTTGGAACTATTTTTGAGACATTGTCAAGGAACAATATTACCCCGTGGGGAGCTATGAGGATAAATACATACAATAGACCACACTATGGCAGCAAAGGGACCAATATGTGCATGAGTTCACAAATATTTTCGTACTCTATGCAAAAATACATTTAGGAAGAAATGGAGTTCCTTGACATCTCATCGCTTGGTGCAACATACCGATATGTTGCCAAGATTGAACAAAAATTAAAATAGAAGAAGAAAGACTTTGGATCTGTGAATCTGAAGTAGGGAAAGGGTTCTCCCAAACCATAAAGCAAATGACAAAGCCAAGGTTGGGTGACACAGGAAAACATATCGATGCCACAAGAAAAGAAAAACACCATGAGGACAAAGAAGGACACAAGGAAGTGGTGTGAGTTCCACAAGAGCTCCACTCAAAACACAAGTGAGTGTCGTGCCAAGTAGTCTCTAGTGTTTCTGTTGAAGGCTTTGGAGTGAGATGCATGTTTTGACTCAAAGTCAAATCCAGACAAGGGGAACGACAAGTGGAAGAAAATTATTAATGTAGAGCCTAACGTCATTGTTGACACCAACAAGGTCTAGAAGATTGAGTCCGAAGACCCATAGGAAGGGGAGCGTCTCTTTCACTCAAAGATGTGGGTGAAGGGATCACCATTGCAGTTCATTGTCGATAATCGGAGACAAAAGAACCTCACCTCAGCAGAATTCATTAAGTGGTGAGGCTTGTCGATCACACCACACCCACAACCATACACCATTCAATGATACAACCAAGGATGAGACCTCCTTATCAGATAGTAGTTCCACCTTCCCTACAACATCAAACCCTTCATGAATGAGGTATTGTGTGCTGTTTCTCCTCTTAAATTTTATGATATATTATTAGGTTAGCCATATTTGTGGAAGCGTCATGTTGTGTATGAGTCTAGGCCTCACATTATTATTATTACTTTGGGAAATAATTTACACATGATACTAGAGGTAGCCCCGCCTACTGCCATCTCTTTGATCTCTGCTAAGAAATACAATAAGATGATCTCCCAGATTCGAAAATTTGTTTTGTTTATGATTTTTTATCAAAATAGGGGGAAGGTCGTGGCCACATCCATGGCCCACATGAAGGGTTCCTACACCTAGTAAAAGTAGGTAGATCAGGTTGTGGAAGAATACAAGGAAACCATCTCCTCATCCACTGGGGTGCCCTTGCACTGGCAGGGCAAAAATTCAATCGATATGACTCCCAAAGCACCTCTACCCAATGGGCCAATATGCCACTACTTCATTCTAAAAAAGGAAGAGAGCAAGTGGCATATCTAGGAGTTGCTACGAAAAGGGCACATCCAACCAAGTTCCTCATCTTCTGGAAGTTCGATTATACTTGTACAAAAGAAGGATGGGACCTAGAGGCTCTGTTTTGATTATCAGGAAATAACAAAATTACTATCAGGGATAGGTATCCAATCCCATGAATTGATGACCTTCTGGACCAACTTAGGGGGCCAAGTATTTTAGCAAGATTGATTTGAAGTATGGCTATCACCAAGTTCCAATAGAGCCCATAGATATATGGAAGATCACTTTCAAATCCACGGAAGGTCTTTTTGAATGGTTGTTCATGCCTTTCAGGTTGATAAATGGCCTTGCTACTTTTATGAGGTTGATGGAAGACATCTTGTAGCCCTTCACCAAATCGTTCATGGTTTTTACCTGGATGACATCCTCATCTTCAACAAGATTTGGGAAGAGCACTTTCAACACATTCGACAGATCCTTCAAACCATGTGGGAGCACAAAATCTGTGCCAACTTAGATAAATGCACCTATGGCATGAGCCAATTCCAATATCTACGTTACATGACAGATGAGAAGGGTGTGCATGTTGATCTAGCTAAGATCTAAGTCATTCGGGATTGGTTAGCCTCGACAACTCTAATAGAGTTTTGCAGCTTTTTAGGCCTTACTAATTTTTATTGGAGGTTCGTGTTGGGATTCTCCCATATCACTTGGCCTTTGGATCAGATTACCAATGGTAGAGTGGAAGGAAATATTTATTGGTTTGAGCCCCAAGAAAAGGCATTCGTTGAGATGAAGCACAACCTCTTCTTTTCACCTATACTCAAATTTCCATACCTACAAAAACCATTTGAAATTGAGACAGATGCATCAGACTATGCTGTTGGTGCAGTCCTCACCTAACACAAGAATCTGAGTGCCAATCATAATGAGGCACTTTCGGATACAATTCGAAAGTACCCCACCTATGATAAAGAGATATATTTGATCATGTAGGCTTGTCGACAATGGAAACATTACAATCTTGGGAAGGAGATAGCCATCTATACAGATCACTGACCTCTTTAGTTTATATAGACATAAGGGAATTTGCAGAACGATTTCCATAAGAAGTGGTCTACATATCTGCAACAATTCCACTTAAACATTAAATACAAAAAGGGTAGCATCAATCATGTTTTATATTTCCTTAGCCAACTCCCCAATTCTAGTATTGACTACTATTCTCAACTCTTATGGCCATGAGACATTTGATTGGCTATGACTGTACAAAAAATATCTAGATTTCGACACCAAATACCAGATGTTAGTGGATGGCAAGCAAGTTCTAGATTTCCACCTCCAAGATGCATTATTATGCTACCTGAGCCACCTTTGTGTTCCTTCAAGCGAGTGTGCCAAGATTATTTGGGAGGCACACTACAGGTAGGTCACACGATACTTTGTTGTGGAGAAATCTGTGGTCATAGTACAAAAGTATTTTTATTGGCCAAAAAGTAGATAGGATGTTAGAAAATATATCAGATCTTACACTGCTTGTTCCATCGCCAAGCGAGTCATCAAGAAGAAAAGTCGGTAGACTCCTCTTCCTACTCTTAGCTAGCCCTGGGAATCCATCTCCATGGACTGTCTATCTGGCCTCCCTTCTAACAAGCATGGTAATGACTATGTATTTTTGGTCGTGAAAATATTTTATCATATGGCTATATTAGCGACTTGCAAGAAGGGTATAATAAGAGAGGACACTACCCAAATATTCTTTGAATGAGTGTGAGTACATGTTGGGATCCCGCATTCCATTATATCATATTGAGATAGCAAGTTCCTGAGAACATTTTGTTCGAGCCTTTGGACACTATTGGACACCAAGCTCATTAAGTCGATTACATTCCATCCCCGTACTGATGGCCTGACAAAGATTGTCAACAGGATGACAATGTACATACTCTTCATGTATAGCTCCAAGCATCCACCAACCTGGGATAAGGGTTCCTCCACACAACAAAAGTAGGTGGATAAGGTCGTGGAAGAATATAGGGACATATTCTCCTCACCCATAGGGGTACCCTTGCACTATTACGACAAGCATTCGATCGATCTAACTCCTAGAGCACCTCTATCCAATGGGTCAATATACTATCACTCCATTCCAGAAAATTAAGAGATCAAGCAATAGATCCAGGGGTTTTTGCAAAAAGGGCACATTTGACCAAGTTCCTTACCTTGTGGGAGACTAATTGTACTTGTACAAAAGAAGGATGGGGGGAGGCTCTACAATTTTTTTTTTTTTTGCTGAGCAAAGACTGAACTAATTATATTAAAAGTACAAAAAAGTATTTACAAGAGGTAAGTACCTCTGAGAGCGCATGATTAGCTCTCTGTCAAAAAATTCCTTGTCAACCTGGATCCTCTGCTTATGCGAGCCAGAGGTTACAAAACCTTCAACCGAAGGGGAATTAACTACTGCTGTAAAGTTCATTATATAAGCAAGGTAAGAGAAAAAGACAGGTGAACAGTACCCATATCCTAGACATAATCCACAAGAAGAATAGGGGTGCCATGCATGAATGCATCCATTGCTGGTCGCCTCCCCATGAACCAAAAAACAAAAAAAGAGGATTCGGCGCCTTGGAAACCATTGACGAATCCCTGACACAACCGAATCACTTGTTTTGCTTCTACTTCTCCTCCGCTTCTCTTTCCTGAGCTCGCTTCTTCCTATCTTCTGCTGCTCGAACCGGGTCCCTCTCCCAAGTCACCTCCATCCCCACTGGAAGATTGTCCAGCTTATCAATTCCAGGGGGAAATTTGAGATACAGGGTGTAGTCAAAAGAATCCTCAGATTCTTCCTCTCTAACCTTGCTCAGAGGGGAGGTAGGCTTGCTACTCTGAGTCTCCATGAGAGCATCCATTGGGTTATCAGCCATCTCCATGGGCTCTTTGCCCTTAAGGCTTCCAATTTCCTTAAGAGCCTCCGCCTGCTCCACTGAAAAACCTTGGGTGCTTTCATCATCAACCTTGCTTTGGAACTCCGGGCTATAAGAGCTGTCCGGGTCATCCGAGGAGGGAGGCACCTGTTCCGCTGTGTCATCCTTCTGATTATCCTTCACCTCATTCTCCTAAGAGAAAATCACAGTGATCATAGCTTTGACCACGGGCTTGTCCCTCCGATGACGATAACAGAGAGTCGCCGTCTGAACAGCATTACTGATGTCCGAGCCCGAATAATCAGAATCAGAGGAGGGAGGCTCTGCTACAGCCAGAGAGAGAGGCGCTTCGGGCTTGCTTGGCCCCTTCCTCTACTGCCAGCTCGCTGACCATAATTGCACCCCCTGTGAGGCCCCAAATGGCCAGTTCGAGGTGCCATACTAATCCTGGGATGCCCAACTGCAAGCTTAATGCGAGGCCTGGAAACCTTAAGCCTCCCACGTCCAGCAAGAATGTCGTCACCGTGGATGTCCGAGCTACAGAACAGACCGATGTCTAGCGTCGAGTTCGCTAGAGAAGACAGGGGACAAAGCACCAGAATAGCATAGTGGATAAATTCCACAGAACCTCCTTTCTTCACTCTGTCAGCAACATTGAATCGAGACTGACCGGAGCCGAGCTTAAAACCAGGCTCAAGGATTGAAGGCGCCATCCTAAGAAATATGCAGGCAATTTTTTGGGAGGTCTGCTGCATTGAAGGGCCATTAAGGCCATATAACTTGAATGGGACGGAGGCCAGCTTCCAGCACATGGCGTCCACCTGTCTGGAGCTTGGCTTCATGTGCCCGGCACGTGGAGGGCGCTTAAACATTAATAACATCATTAACACCCGCATCCGGGTGATCTTGAGCCCTTCTTTGAGAGTCATTCTTTAGTATTTCCTGATAGGTTGACCATTCTGTCTCTGAGATGTTACCCTGAGGTAAACTTTCGAAATGGTCTTTCCCTCTATCCACTCCTATATTTGCCATAAAATCTGCAAGTTTATTCCCTTCACACCTGATGTGGTTGAAGGTTATTGCTTTGTTGTCCTTTAGCCAGGATTGCAGAAGCTCCAACCTAGTAACCATTCTCCAGCTCCTACTGACCTTCTGAGCCTCTGTTCCTTGTTGTATCCTGATAGCCATGTTGATTAAAAGTTGTGAATTGCCTTCTACAATTAGAGGCAAAAGTCCTTCTCTCTGAGCCATGAAAAGGCCTCTCCATAGGCCTTCCAGTTCAGCCACATTATTTGTGTTCCATCCAATGGAGCCAAAGAAAACTTTGAGTACTTGACCTTGATGATTTCTGACTGCTCCGCCATATCCTGTGAGTCCAGGGTTTCCTTTGGAGGCCCCATCAAAGTTTAGCATGTAAGTGTTGATGGGTGGAGGGGACCAGATCGAAGGGGTATCCTGCTGTCTGCTAGTGTTGCTAGTAGGAGAGTTGGAGGATTGTAGATTAATTTGCCAATTATGCCATATTGCTTGCTCCTTGTCATTGGATGGGAAGTCCTCCTGGGACTAGCATTTAATGGAGAGTGTTTCCTGTACGTTCTGGTTTATTATCTTCCATACTTGTTGCTCGTCCATTGACTGATTTTTGAAAATTCTGCGATTGCGCTCCTTCCATATGTTCCACAATACTATTCCAGGGAGAATTTGCCAGAGCGAGTTGAGGATGTTAATTTGATAAGGTTGCTGGGGCCATTTGCGTAGAGTATTGTTTAAATCTCCCAGCTCGTGGCCTTCCTTTTGGCATCTAAAGGTGACTTTCTCCCATATCTTCCTGCTGAATGGACATAGTTGCAATAGATGCACAGCAGTTTCCTCCTCCTTTTTACAATTTAGACATATTGAGGGTCCTTCAAATTTTCTTTTTCTGAGATTGTCCCAAGTGAGGACTCTATTGTGAGATAGGAGCCAAAGGAAAGTGGAGATTTTTGGCCATATCGGGGGGTTCCAGATTCTCTCCCATAATTTGTCCTTGGTTAGCTGATCTTTGAGGGTGATAAGATAAGCTTCTTTAGTTGTGTATGTACCTTTCTCTTCGTATCCCCACCTCAGTTTATCCTGATCGTTTTCTTTTAGAATCCTTCTTTTCTGTAGCTCGTTAGCCAAAGACCTTTGAACTGCTGCTGGGCTATTTGGAATGATCTCTTGAGCCTCTCGCCAGGTGCGGTGATCAGACTTAGGATTATCCGTCCAGAATTGATTAACCGTTTCCTGTGAGTGAATATTATGCTCTGGAATCTCTTGGATTATGTGAGCTAAACTTGGAAGTTGTTGCCAGGAATCCGTCCAGAAGCGTGCTGTGCCTCCGTCCTCTACCTCCCAAAAACTGTGTTTTTGGATAAGGTCCCTGTGCAGTATCGTTGAATTCCATATAGTTGAGCCTTTGCTTATTTTTGTCATTCGGATGCATTCCTCCAGAGGAAGATTGTTGGCGTATTTTGCTGTCCAAAAACGGGCCCATAGTGTCCCTGGATATGATAGCCATCTCCACCATATTTTTGTGCCCATGATCCTATTGCTGTGTTCAGGATCCCAAAGACCAATTCCTCCTGCTTTCTTAGGGAGGCATGCTTTCTCCCATTTTACTAATGTCCAGTTTCTGTTGAGACCTGTGCTGCCCCAGAGAAAGTTTTGTTGCAGATTTTTTATAGCTTTTAGGACCCACTTTGGTGCTGCCATAATAGAGAATAGGTATAAGGGCATGGATTGTAAGACTGCCTTGATAAGCACTAGGCGGCTGGCCATGTTTAAGGAGCGGTGAGTCCAAAGCGAAAGTCTAGCTTCCAGTCTTTCCAGAAGAGAGGTCCAAGAGGAGTGTTTCTGGGCCGCGTCGAGGAGGGGGGCTCCTAGGTACTTGGAGGGCAGGGAAGCTATGGAAAAACCTAGGATACAGGCTATGGCTCACTGAGTAGATGGATGAGTGTTGAAAAAGAAAATCTGGGATTTGATTCTGTTAATACAAGCTCCAGAGGCAACAGAAAAGTTATTAAGAAGCGAGTTTAGAGAGCGGGCTTCGTGGATTGAGGAATGGCCGAAGATCATGTTGTCGTCTACAAATTGTTGATGGGAGACGTTGGGAGCATTGTGAAGATTGATACCTTTGAGTTCATGGTTTTGGACAGCGGAGGTAAGGCTTCTTCCCAAGCCTTCCGCCATGATGATAAACAAAAACGGAGACAGAGGATCACCTTGTCGCAGTCCCCTTGAGGAACGGAAGGTTGAGGTGGAGATTCCATTAATCAATATGGAGAAGAAGGAAGACGAGATCAGACTCATTATCCATCTAATCCACGCGTTGGCGAAACCAAATGCATTTAGAATTTTTTTAATGTAATCCCAGCTTATACTATCAAACGCTTTTGAAAGATCTATTTTTAGAAGCATACCTGGTTTTTTTGAGTGCTTTAGAGAGTGAATAATTTCATGTGAGAGAATTATTCCGTCAGTGATTTGCCTTTCTTCGATGTATCTAGACTGTTCAGGAGAGATAATGCCTGGGAGGAGCGGTTTAAGTCTTAACACCACAACCTTTGAGACAATCTTGTAGATGATGTTGCACAAGGCGATAGGCCTGAATTTCTAAGGGGAGTTGGAGTCCTCTGCTTTAGGGATTAGAGCTATAAAAGTGGCATTGAGGCCTGGATACATCCAGCACATGCTGCGTGATTCTTCCACAACTTGCCACACTTCCCATTTAATTAATTCCCAAAAGTGATGGAAAAAGTTTGGTGAGAATCCATCAGGACCCGGCGCTTTGCCGATCTTTAAAGATTTTGCAGCTATTTCAACCTTCTGTAGACTTATAGGCTTGAGAAGCAGAGAGTTCTGCTCCTCTGTTATCAGCCGAGGAATGTGCCTAGTGATGTCGTCTATGGCTTCTGCTCTGTTGATGGCGGGCTCCTGACTCATAGCTTTAAAGTATTGAAGGAATTCCTTTTCTATATCTTCTTGGGTTTCCAGCTTATCTCCCTGAGCATTAGTTATCTGGGAGATTTGATTATGCATCCTTCTCTGCACTGTGGTTCTGTGGAAGAACTTGGTGTTCTTCTCTCCCTCCTTCAGCCATCGGATTTGGGATTTCTGTCTCCATAATAATTCCTCTTGTCTTTCTCGTTCCAGAAGTTTTGCTTCCATTTCTTGTTCCTTTTGTGCTAGCTCCTCTGAACGCCCTTCAAGGATCAATTGCTGTTGAATGTTTTTTAGATCTTTGAGGATCTTGTCCTTTTCCCTGAAAATGTTGCCAAAGGTACTTTTATTCCATCTCTTGATTTCTCCTTTGAGCAATTGTAATTTTTTTTGAAATCTCGCCATTTTGGAGTGCTCAATTGGATTAATGTTTTGCCAAGTAGTGGTGATGAAGTCCTTGAATTCGGGGTGAGTTAGCCAAAAGGCTTCAAATCTAAAAGGTTTTTTAAGATTGTTGCCTGGCCTACTCCAAACCATCTCGATGGGCCAATGGTCTGAACCTGAAAAAGGAATGATATGGGCCTTGAATTCTCCTCCAACATGGATGGCGTTATCAGAGATTAGGAACCTATCCAGGCGAGAGGCAATCTGCATGGGTGCTACTCTTTTGTTCGTCCAAGTGTAAAGGCCATTGTCTGTAGGAAGATCTATGAGCCAGTTATCTTGTATGAAATCCTTTAATAGCGTGCCATCCTTATTGGTTCTGCAACGACCACCTAACTTTTCCTCTGTTGTAGCTGTCATATTAAAGTCTCCTCCTGTCACCCAAAGCGGGTGCCTCCTATCTATGTTTAGCTGCTCTAGAGATTTTAGGATTGCTGCCTTCTGCTGCGTATCTTGTGGGAAATAAACATTCGTGAGGTGGCCATAAATGTTAGTGCCCAAAAGATGAAAAACAGCTTGAATAAAGTTTTTATTAGCATGGATGTTATCTAGCTGTATCTTTCTTGCATCCCATAAGATGGCAAGTCCACCTGAAGCCCCTTGCGCTTCTACTGCTATTACTTGACCTCCTGGCCATGCTTTAGCCACCGCTTCTTCAAGAAAATTCAACGTACATTTGGTTTCTTGTAGAAATAAAATTGATGGTTTTTCTTCCGTGATCAGATTTTTTAGGAGTTTCCCTTTCTTGGGGCCATTGAGCCCTCTTATATTCCAAGATACTAACTTCATTGGGAAGATTTGAAGTTGGAGTTGAAATATTTGGTGAGTTTGGCATATCTGCCAGAGTCCACCAGGATTTCACCAAGCTTGATTGTTCTTTCCAGTGTTGTTTTCCTTCCTCGTTTCTTGCTGTCTTTGGAGGCAAATTTGTCATCCCACTTACTGCCTGTTTGTACTCCGAGGGAGTATTTCTATTGGGCCTTGTTTAATATTTCCACTAAGTTTTCAACTTGGGTGTCAGGAATCTTATCAAAGTTGCCTGATTTGCAGGCTTGTTCCAGACCCAGCAAATCGAATTCCCCTATGTCGATAGGTTCACTGTCGTCGTCCATGAACTGTATGTCGTGCGGATTTTCTTCGGCTTCCTTCCCTTTATTCTTGCTCTGTGAAGGATTGTCAATGTCCATTGTAGGATTGTTCCAGGCTTCGGAATCCGGCTGAGCTTTTTCATTTTGTTGGGTTGCGATTGATTTCGCCTGCATGGACGTTTGAGAAGCTGACTGTTCCTTACTGGGTTCCTCCTGTGTTGGCGTTTTTGCGAGCACTTCGAAGCTGTTGCTAGTGGAGGGAGTGGAATTCTCTACGGGTGCTGACTTTGGCTGTGCATTCATTTTCCTGCCTCCACGCCTTCTGTTTGTCACTTTTGTGAAGCCCTCCTGCTGTTGTGTTTCTTGGTTCATTTGGGTGTCTACTTTCTTGTTCAGAGGACAATCTCGGAAGAGATGCCCAATAGCATGACATTTCCTGCAGCGAAAGGGCACCTGCTCGTAGTCAATCGCTTGTATCCAGTCATGATCTTCATGGAAGAGTCTTATGGTGTCTGGTAAAGGCTGTTTTAGATCCATATAGACAAATATCCTGGCGTATGAAGCATATGTCGTATATCTCACTGTTTTGGTTTCTTCTGCCACTTTGACAAAATCTCCTATCACTGATCCAATGGATTTTAAAGATTCTTCACCCCAATATTCCCATGGCAATGAATATAGTCTGATCCATACTGGAGCGTAGCTTAGGTCTTCCTTGTCAGGATTGAATCGGGCGACCCATTCTCTGAGGTAGAGTCCAGCCGAGTTGAAGAAATATGGCCCCCCATCGAAAACTCTGTTTCTGTCTTCCAGGCAGTTGAAAATGGCTGTGAAAAATCCTTTTGGACCTAGAAGGAGGGTTATCTCACCCTTTGGTTTCAATTTATGGTTGATCCAGCCTCTTAGAGCAGTTTCATTGGGCCAGAAGCCCAAAATTTTTCCAATAAGGGCATGGTCTCTCATATATTGGATTCTTCCATTGATTCTATCACTGTGTAGTTCTACTTCTGGTCTATGAATGGAAACCGATTTACAGGTAGAGGAACTAACCTTTGGTTGATCATTTGAGGCGTGAGGATCCGCCGTATTCTGCTGTTCCCCTGTGGGTTGGACTTGATTCGTTGAGTCGGTGCTGGGATTACCCTCAGGTCCTTGTTGGCCTCCAATGAAGGGCGGAGGCGCTGCCCCATCCCCCTAGAGGGGTTTCATTGAAGCCACCCGATCCGTCTGCAGCCTGGTGAGCCCGTTGCCCGTGTCAGGTCTGGGTGCGCAGTGCAGGAGCCCTGCCACCGCAGGTTGCCCAGACTGTCAAGAACCCTAGCTGTCGCGGCTCGCCCTCGCTCCTCCGTCGTTCGTTTCCTCAATAGACCTTATATGTTAATTCGGGGGAGGCTCTACAATTATCAGGCACTAAAAAAATCATTATCAGGAACATGTATCTAGTCCCATGGATTGATGACCTTTTGGACCAACTCAAGGGGGCCAAGTATTTCAGCAAGATTGATTTGATTTTTTTCTATCACCAAGTTCTAGTTGATCCCACATATGTATGAAAGACCAGCTTCAAATCCAAGGAAGGCCTCTTTGAATGGTTGTTCATGCCTTTGAGGTTGAAAAATTCCCCTGCTACTTTTATGAGGCTAATGGATGACATCTTGCAACCCTTCACTAAATCATTTGTGGTTGTTTATTTAGACAACATCCTAATATTCAACAAGAGTTGGGACAAGCACTTTTAACACATTTGGCAAGTCCTTCAAACCCTGAAGTAGCAAAAAATGTGTACAAACTTGGAGAAATTCACCTTTGGCATGAGCCAGGTCCAATATCTAGGTTACATCATACATGAGCAAGGTGTGCAGGTGCATATGGCTAAGATCCAAGTCATTCAAGATTGGCCATCCCTAACCACTCTAAAAGAGCTTTGCAGCTTTTTGGGCCTTGCTAATTTTTATCGGAGGTTTGTGTTGATTTTCACCCATACCACTTGGCCTTTGAGTCATATTACCAAGGGAAAATCAAATTTTCATGGTCCGAGTCCCAACAAAAGGCGTTTGTTGCATTGAAGCACTACCTCTACTCTCCACTTGTACTTAAATTTCCAGAGCTGCAAAAACCATTTGAAATTGAGACAAACGCCTTCAACTATGCTACTAGTGTAGTCCTCCCCTACCACAGGCATCTGATGGCCTATCATAGTGAGACACTTTCCAATACAATTCAGAAGTACCCCACATGTGATAAAGAGATGTATTCAATTATGTAAGCTCATCGACAATGTAAGCATTACATTTTGGGGGAGGATATGGTCATCCACATAGGTCACTGACCTCTTTAGTTTATACATACACAAGGGAAGTTGCAGAGTGATCGCCATCAAAAGTGGTCTACATATTTGCAACAATTCTACTTGAAAATTAAATACAAAAAGGGCAGTACCAATCATGTTGTAGATTGACTTAGTTGAGCCCCAGTAGCAGCATTGACTACTATTCTCAACTCTTGTTGCCATGAGACCTTTGGATGGGTGCAACTATATAAAAATGATCCACAGTTCATGACCACATACCATATGTTAGTGGTTGGAAATAAAGTTCTAGATTTCGACCTCCAGGACACATTATTATGCTAGTTGGGCCACCTTTGTGTTCGTTCAAGCAACCGTGCCAAGATGATTTAGGAGGTGAAATGCAATTGAGTTGCAAGACACTTTGGTGTGGAGAAAATTGTGGTCATACTACAAAAATATTTTTATTGGCCAAAAATCTAACAAGGTGTTGGAAAATATATCAGATCCTGCACTGTCTATGTCATCACCAAGCCAACCATCAAGAAGCAAGACCTATACACTCCTCTGCCTAATCCTAGCCAACCCCGAGAATCCATCTCCATGGACTATCTATTTGGCCTCCCTTCTACCAAGCATGGTAATGATTGTGTATTTGTGGTTGTGGAGAGATTTTCTAAGATTTCTATATTGGAGGCCTGCAAGAAGAGTATCATAGTAGAGGACACTACCAAACTCTTCTTTGAACAAGTGTGGGTACATTTCGGGATTCTACAAACCATTATATCATATCGAGATAGTAGTTTCCTGAGCTCATTCTAGTCAAGCCTCTGGACACTATTGGACACCAAGCTCACCAAGTCAACTATATTCCATCCCTATGTACATCATAGTTATAATTGAGCTCTCCATAGCTCGACTGGTCACAGTCCCTTTCAAGTGGGTATGGGATTTCAACTTTTGTGTTTGATTGATGTTGTCATGCTTCATGCGACTACACAAACAAAATCCACACATGTACAGTTTGAGGTTGATAAAGCAACAAAGTTTATTGAACTCATCTAACACATCCACCAAAAGCTTCATGATATCTTGGATATGTCCAATGCCAAGTACAAGTAGCGACATGATCAACAACAGGTGCCACATAAGTTTTAGGTGGGCAACAAAGTTTGGTTGCATTGGAAAAATGAATGCCTTGTTGGAGCCCATTGGAAGGTCTTACCACTCTGATACAGGCCTTACACCATCATGAAGGTTGTTCAATGTTGACTACCTTTTACCATACTTTCCACCATTGTTGGACACATCAGACATTGTGGAACAACTAACATCAACAGAGCTTAACCCAGAATGCATGGAAGAGGC
This sequence comes from Pinus taeda, assembly GCA_000404065.3. NCBI lineage: Eukaryota > Viridiplantae > Streptophyta > Pinopsida > Pinales > Pinaceae > Pinus > Pinus taeda. The sequence continues at coordinate 62,062 of APFE030744253.1, forward strand.
CACAACTAATCGTATTATGGACACAAGTATTAAGACCACTCACTAACAAAAGATAGAACTGTACTAGGTTGTCAAAGTTGGCCAACTCCTACACCAAGGTAAGTGGCTCACCAGGGACCAAGGTGAGTAGAAGTTCCCCATCTCATGGAGGCATTCAACGCAATGGGGACCATTGCTTCCTAAGGGGGAAGGACTAATCTAGGTGGATATTGGTGGTTACCCACCTATTCTACTTGGACCCCCAATGTTGTTTCTTTCAGTTTCCTCAATTGTAGAACAATTTACTATTTTTGGCAGTTTTTCGGGTCCTAAACTTCCAAAATCGTTTTGAGGGCCTAAAAGAATTTTTTTGGAGAAAATGGAGAGACTGGAAAAGTGCATGACGAGTTTCCAACTCTTCTATAGTCCCCCTCCTGGAGATATTCAAAATGAGGTATTATGGTAGTCAAACAGAGATCATATGCAAAAGTTACCACCTTGGGAAGTTGATTTTCTAACTAACCTCAAATGAGGCCCACAAGCTTTTGGTGCTTCATCTTCGAGGGTTAGTTTTTTGTATGTTTAGGGTTTCCCATTATTTCTTAATGATAAAAATTCCCCTGATCCTCATTGTAACATAGTTCGAAAGGCATGTAGCCACCACATCTCTTCACAAACATAAGCTACCATCACTCAAACTACTTTATTTCCACTCTACATGTAACAATTTTCAATGCTCTGTTATTAATGAATTAAAGTTATGTTTTCGTTGTAGCTCTATGTTTCTGTTTATATATGTTTTTCATTTCGTTCCTGCATAAATCCATATCAGTATAGTAATAATATTATCATAATAATATGATGTTTTTGGAAGAAATTATTCTTAAACAATAAGGAGAGATGGGTGGATGAAAAATATTTATATCTCTTTTATTTGATAAGGAAAGAGAATTTTCTTAACCAAATTTATAATGATAACAAATTTCCAACAAAAATTCTTAATCAAAAATTTGATTCATATTTTTTAACATTTTTTAATTATTAATTTACAAAGTCACTTGCCTTACACTAAAATTCATAAAAGGTTCCAGAAAACCCATACCTCCAAATACTGGGGTTAAAGGAGTTTTCAAGGGATTAAAACCTTCTAGTCCTATCAAACAAGGTTGTGAACTACTAAACTAGATAATGGGAAAATAAAAACTAATGATTAATGAACAACTACAAAGAAATTAGCCAAGAAATTGGACATTTGAAGACAAACTTGAATGGATATTGAAATACACCAAGGTCCCTTATATTAATATCTAATGAATATCCTTTCTTAGAACATGAAAGGAATGATCCTTGATACTGAAAAACACTCATAGTAGTGACGTTGAGAATGTAAAACATTTCTCTTATAAATTTGTTTTATTAAAGAATTTGGATATTAATAATTATAAAAAATATATTTTTATGAGAGAATATTGAAAGTGTATTGGAGAGAGCTCATGATGGAAACCCTAATGCCTTCAAACTCACCCTATTCTTGACAAAAAAATTTCTTCAAGACTATTCCAATTGCCAAAAATCCCCTCATCTTCTTGCTTTGGTTGAAAATTTGGTAAAAAAGAGAGGATTTTTGTTGGAACACAATTTTTCTTGCATCCAATCTGAAGTTATTGCTTCAAATCCTTTGAACTTTTAAGTCTTCATGAAACCAATTTCACGGGGCACTTTTTTAATTAAGGTGAAAGCCATTGATCTTGTCTCTATGCTTGCTACCAAAATTCAAGATCAGACAATATTCCCACCATTTTTATGTGGCTTCTTCACAGAGCTAGACAACTTCAGGAAAGGAATCCACTAAGAGATTATGGCATAGCCAAGGAAACTTCAATATTTTTATTTTTAAGTTTAAATGGTGGATTCAAAGGTTGGAGTGTGTCCTCTACCTCTCAGTCAAAATCCTTCAAGGATACCCTCAATCCAAGGCCTTCACAAACAATTCCCAAAGAGATATTAGGGTCAACCTTCATTGTGGATGATGGAAAATATCCCAATGATTAAAGTGGATCATCTTCAATCCAAGTATTCTTAGATGGATATTTGGTGCATGTCATTATTTGTTGATTTAATGGGTTAGGGCCTATGACATCTGCACTCTAGGAATGGGTGCATCATATCTAGTCCCCAAATACGAATATGTTTTTTTGCTCGAAAGGTTTTTTTGTGGTGTATTTTAAAGATTTCAAGAATTATCAAAACATTTTTTATGAAGGACCTCGGTTTTAGGGTTATGTTGGGATGATAAGTCAACTTACATTCATAAATAACTAACTACTTATAAACTAGCATTTATGATACAAATTGTTTTAGGAAGGTGATACAATTATTGCTAATGAGTATAATTATTTTATATTCCTAATTTATAAAAATGGGCTAATGATTAATATAATCTAAAAAAATATAATTAAAATTAGATATATAATTTAAAATGGCTATTTAAAATCACATATGTAATTTAAAAAGATTTATTAATGGTATGTGAAAGATATATTCTTATTTTTACATTATATTTTTAAGGGGTAGAGGTCACTTAGGTTTTGATGCAAACCACATATGGTAGATTTTACACTATTAATGAATGAATGATATTCAAAATAATAAGATGTTTGTAATACAAATAAATATAAAATTTCTCATATTCACAATCCAAGGTATAATAGAAATTTATGACAGAACCTCTATACCCAGGTCTAATAATAAGATTTTTGTAAAACCATATCCATAAACTATAAAAATCCAAATGTAAACTATTAGTAATTATTTCTATGTTCAATACAAATAATGTTAATTTACAAAATTTAATAATGCATTTAATCACAATTTAAAATTAATCTAATTATAACATTTTAAAATTTTAAATATTTGTATTTTTATTGTTTTCTACTTTAATTTAGTTGTATTTAAACTAAGCAGCAAGGACTAGATACTATGTAGCCTTTGTTATATATATGTTACTTGATGGCAAATTGTTTAAAAAGAGGGCTAGGAAATTTTTATCTATCATCACTTAACTTCATTAATATCACAATATTAATATTACAATTTTGAAGGGATAAAACTTATATTTTTAATAAAAAAATAAAAAATCTCTAATACATTTATTACAAAATCATGGTAAAATGTTATTAATAGTTTTCTCATGCCTTTATTATAATATGATGATTTATAATATGATATATAATGTGATGATACATAATATAATTGTGCAATATTAATATCATATATCTAAAAAATATTTGATTCAAAATTATTTTAAAAAAAATATTAATTTCTATTATAATTATTCTAAAGAATTTTAGAAAATATTTAATACTTATCTAAAAAAGGAAATGGAATATGTAAAACAATTGAAATACAAAAAATAGAGCTATAGAATCACTCTATAAAGTGACATGGAATTCTATGAATCAACCTTGAATTATAATGAAAGTGCATTTGTTTATGGAATCTTTCATATCATCTCTTTATATGAAAGATAGGTCATCCATGAAAGAGTTTTCTATTACTCACAATGTTTTAAAAATACATAGAGAATTTTTTCATTTATAACAATGGAGGAGGCCGAATCTTGGCTAAACATAACTACTACAACTAGGAAAACAACAACACTATGTGAGCTTAGCTCTCACAACACTTAGATCATTGGAAAAGTGTGTGTTGGAAAGGAACAACACTAATACCTACCCTTAAAAAAAATGTGGTGAGAAAACATAAAGGAAAACTAGGTCCCAAAAACAAGGCATGATGAAGTAACAAAGTAAAACCTCCCATAAGCAGAGAAAAGAAGAAAAAACATAACGAGAAAAACTCCCCTCCAAAATAGAGAAATATGGCAATGCGTAGATAAACATGGAGAAAAAGCTATAAATCCCACAATGACCCAACGAATGGAAAGAACATAAACCAACTTCAATCAAGAAATACCAAAAAATGTGAAGATGAGATCCAAGACACCTCAATGAACCTTGTTGGTCACTAAAGGAGAATATGTTACAGAGGCACAAGAAACACAAACATTGACATCCACTTCATAAAAGCTTTAGATAGGCATTGGTGAAAAGCTAGGACAAAGGCTTCAAATAGAAGCAACACCATCAACCAACAAATGAAAAATGGGCCTTGTAGATATTGAAATATACAAATAGGAAATATGGCATAATTAGCTTGGAGAAAAATAAATTATTTAGCATATCTTCTCCCATTATTTTTCTTAACCGCAAAATATAATCAACACATAGTACAATCACTCCTGAACATGTTTGAATATTATCATCATTGATCAAGAACAAGGTAGTAAAAAATAAGACAGCAAGATAACATTGTCTAGTATATTAATTGACTAGACAACATAACAACACAAACATTTTTTGTCATCATCAAATAATCCCCCCTAAAAAAAGAAAACACAATTGAGAGTGAACATTGACAATCAACAGCCTTTGACATCATCAAACTTCCCCCATTGAAACAAAAATAAGGTAGAAACAACTAATATATGATGAGACACAATGGCATGAAGTATGCAAACTTATGTTGAAGTGATCCATGACCATCCATCAATCTAACCGCAATTAATCCCAATTTCTAGAACTAGTATTTGGTTTATATCTTCTCATCATTTTTGCAATGATATAATGATATAATCAATAGTTTTTTTATTCACGGATAAATTCCTCTTTTTTATATGAGGATGTTGATGTGGCTCATATATTTGTTCTACAAACTCAAATCCTTGTGCACAAACAAAAGGAAAAGCCTTTGTAGCAACAACATTATCATCTACAACAATATTATCAACAAATTTTTTTGTTTGTACAACATAATCAGTAGGGAGATGATATTCCATCAACTTAGTCTGAACTCCTCTTGCAACAAAAGAAACCTTCCTAGATTCAATATGGTCAAATGTAGGCAATGAAATAGTAGCACCAACATATCAAAACTTGCTCTAGATTTATGCACTTTAGGAGTAATAAGAATATAAATTCCCTATCCATTTTTTCCAAGTCCTCCTCTAATATAGGCCATTTTTCTTAGAAGCTGAGACCAATACTGGTAGTATGTTTTTCAAAACTAGGTGGCACAAAAGCATGTGATGAAGCACAATAATCAACATTATAATTCTCACAAATAACAAAGCTACAATCAATATCATGAAGGGTGGAAGATGGTGATCTCGTAGCTTAATAAAAAAATCTCCTCAACATTTTGTAGGAAACTGAATTCCAACTCAAGGTTAAGCTTGCACTCCTACAAACCTTGAATAATATCATTCTGCTTCAAATGTAGTAACAATGCATCCTGATATTTTTTCAAAGTTTGCTATTGATCAAACAATATATTGCTACCTTCTTGAAAAGGGGAGGCTTCTTCACGAATAATTTCCATGGAGGATTTTAAATAGGAAACCTCTCTAGTCTGTTAGGCATTTTCCTTCTCCAACTTGCAAATTTCCTTCTTCAAGATAGCAATTGTTAAATGTGATAGATCTTCAACTTCCTCCTCCAAATAATTAAGGAGGTCAACCATAGTTTGAAAATCATATATAATATTATGGAAATACTTTCCCATGGCCGACTCCATATTATCATCCTTCTTTATTTTATTATACATTTTATATTGGAATTGGTTCTTGAGTGTTACATTTCTAGTTTGCAATATAGAAACAATGGACTACAAGTGGAGAACCTCATTACGACGCTGATCTACAACCTTTTTTTCATGAAGTTTCTACAATATTTTACTCATATTTCTTATTGTGGATAAAATAAAAAAAATTCATTGCGTGAAAATATGGTCACGATCTATGAGAAGGGTGCATCAAAAGGTGTGATAAATAAATATAACTTCAAATGATTACAATAATGCATGGTTAGCGATATTCAAACTTGACCACTTTTGAGTGAAATCAAATAGATTTTAATTTTAAATTTTTCTTGCCATATAAGGATGGAAAACAAAAACATAATCCTTTGATTAAAGAACAAAATTTGAATGCATTTCCTCTTCCTTCAAATAAACTTAAAAAGAAAGAAAATTGATTTTGGAAAGCATATTTAAAACCAGTCTATTATAGCTTGAGAATTAAAACATTATAGTGGCTCATTGACCTAACCATTACAAAAATGGGTTGTATACATTTTCACTAAATATTAAAATATTTGTCATCTCGATCGCCACTCAACATTATGGCATATTCTAATAGAACAACTTATTTGTTGGTTTTTCAGTCGAGAACCATTTTCCTACCTCCATCAATTTGTGAGGTGGGGTCAATGGTCCACACATCATCATGGGTTCCTTTGGTAACCCTACTGAATTTCCATACAATGTTCCCAACAACTATCGATAAATAAAAAGCCATTAATAAAAATAGCTAAAATATCAAGAATTTTGGTGGCACCATTTGAAAATATCTGGTAGCTAGCTAAGGTTTATGAAGTAGTTGTTCCAAGATCATGAAGATCTATGACATGCTTGGGTACATGGTGGAAACGTCTCACTAAGACAAAGCCAATAGAAGACTTGTTAAATCTAAGACAAAGCCAATAAAACACTTGTTAAATCTAATATAATAAGGTATAAGTTGTGGAAAATGACTATCATGTCTTGCATAGTGGGTGTGGAGAGTGCACATTCGAGTCCCAAATTACACATACAATAAGGCTACTCTTAGTGGCTGGAAACCAAGGGTTTATTGTCGATGAAATCTAAGCCATTAAAGTCAAAAGCAATGTAAATTTACAACATGCATTGAAATCACTCCTCTATACCTCATCATAGGTTTTATGCCATCTCAATGAATCAAATAACCACTCAAGGAGGCGGTGTTTGGGAATATCACCTCACCCCATGCGCTTACTAATCATTATGTAACTATAGGAAAGCATCACATGTAGGAAGAAGGCTAGGAGATTCAAAATGCAAAGATCTTGCCGCGAGAGTACAAAACATGGGTTGATGTTACCAACCTTGGGCCATGATCCATTGAGGCCTCCACCAAATAGTAGACATATCATCAATTTATAATGAGAACCTTCAAATCAAAGAGCTAAAGGCTTCAATATAGATATACATATTCTCTAAACCCTCAACAGGATTAACCAAAACCCATTCAGATCTAATAATAAATAAATAAAATTTAAGATTCAGTGATGCAGGAAAAACTAACTCTAATACCATGAAAGAGTTTTCTATTACTCACAATGTTGTAAAAATGTATAAAGTAGTCCTCCATTTATAACAATGGAAGAGGTCCAATGTCAACTAAAGATAGCTAGGAAAATTGGGCAGCTAACAACCATACATGAATTTACAATTCACAAAACTTAGCTCATTAGAAAAGTGCATGTTGGAAAAAAACAACACTAGCAATTCAACCATAAAATCCCTATAGCTAAGAAAAAAAGAAGAAGAAGAAACTATCTTATTTTTCAACCAATCACTAATTTAACTCCTATATCTACACTAACAAACTTATAATTTATCAATTTTTATTTAATACAATCAATTTCCCTCAAAATTTGCTATGAATTTTTTATTCTAATCTATCTTCAATATCAACCATTGAAATGGTATACAATATTAAATCGCCTTCAAATATCATTTTTGAACCCTTCTTTCAAGGAATTCTTTCACGACTTGAAACAATGTTATAATTTTTGCACATCTGAATTCCTTCACGACTTGAAACAATGTTATAATTTCTGCAAGAATATATGTTTAGAGAAGGAATTCATAAGTCAATTTTACAAACACCTCCATTGCTATGGAAAGAAACCTATGCTCTTGCTTCTCATAGGTTTCTTCTAAATGCTACAACTATTTTGGATTGCTCAATCTCTATTATTTGATAATGTTATAAAAATGGAGATTAGGAGCCCGGAGGAGGTGGTGGGTTTCATGAACAATAAAAACATGATGGATTGCTCAATCTTTTTCCTTAAAAATGGAGATCAGTAGCCCTAAGGAGATGATGCATGTCTTTACTTAATATTTTCTCTTTAAAATTATTCTTGGGTTTAAATTTTATTATTTTCATTTTAAGTCTTTTATACTTATTTCTAATTGGTTCTTAATTCATGTTTTTAGTTTCAAATATTTTTTTTTTTCAAAATA
>APFE030744253.1:71372-124183 GCA_000404065.3 Pinus taeda
AATTTGGCACCCATTATTAAATCCTTACTGCAACATTGTTCTTGTAGAACTAAGTCATAAATTTTTTATTATTCTAGTAATCCAGAACAGCAAGGATTTTTCCTTTGATTTAATATGAGAACCTCGCAAGCATATGATTCCTTGAAGTGGACCATGCACCCTCGATTACAGATTGATATTAATCATTTTTATATTATTTTAAATTTGGGTTTTTCATTAAAATTTGATGATACTAGTTTTGACAAAACTGTGATGTTAATTTGTTGATACTAATTTTGACATTAGCGTGGACTTTGCCGACTTAAGTTTTGGTTATTGCTCTCTGTCACTTCATTTCATTGCGGAGTCTGAGTAATCTTCTCCTAATTATATGCAATATCATGATTTTATGTGAATTGCTAACTCTGTTACTCCATCTCATTAGGGGTGTTTGAGTAATCTTCTAATTTATAATAAACAATATTTTGATTTGATATTATTTTTTATGATTTTATTAGATTTGTTGAATTTGCAATTGAAACAAAGTCTCTTTTTTTGATAAAAAGTTATATTGATTTCTTTGAAGTCTCTGCCAGTCTTCAACTTTTTGTCAAAAGTAAACATAATCTTGATGGCAGATCTCTTCATATTTTCTAAATTTCATAGTGAAAAGCAAATTCAAATAATTGCATTTACTGTTATCAATTAGTGGCTGAGCATGCTAGGAAGGAGATGAACATTTTTAATTTATTTTTTCCACGAACAATTTCCATTCATGTGATGAGAGAGTCTTTCATAATAATGTGTTCCGAGTTAATGACAAACCAGAGCCAATCCAAGTAAAATATTGAACAACACAATGCGATATAGGGTAATAGTAAAATTTAAAGTTTAAATTAAATTAAAAGAAAAATATGGAAAGGTTTATCATAAATTTTGAGTTAGATTTTAGATTTTGGTGATACTATAAGAATGTTTTTCGGATTAATTATATTATTAGAATTTGATTGATTATTTAAACCAATTAATATAATTCATCTTCGTAACAAAAATTATCTTGAAAATAAACTACATTAATTAATTTGAAATATCAACCAAATGTTAATAATATAATTAATCCAAAAACATTCTCATTTATAAATTTTAAAAGTTTATACAATTTCTTACCTAATCATAAAATTTATTACAAAATTTATTACAATTAAATTATAGAAAGGATGAAATTTATTACAATTAAATTATAGAAAGGATGTGTTTGTTGTAGCATTGCATTTTAAAAGGCCATGTCATGAATGCTCAACCTTTTTCTTTTGCTTCCTATACAATATATAAGCCATAGCCCACCATTTTTTGGTGTTGGCTATCTGTATTCGTTGAATCTCCCGACCTTGTTTAGGTTTCAGTCTCAGAAAAGGGAATATGGTGTATTGAATAAACTCTGTTTTAAATCCGTTTCAGCACCCTCACCCTTCTAATTCATCGAATTCTCTCTTACACAACTCTGCTCCATCTTCCGCTCGAGATGGTTTTTGGTTTTCTGGCGACTGGTAGTGTTGCTCAGGGAGTCGTATCTTAACATTCATGGCAGGTGGATGTGTGTGTGTCCGATGCTACTGGCCACATGCTTTTCTCTCATCATTTGTCCCATCCCTCCTCACTGTCACCGCCCTAAAGTATCTAACAATCGTAATTCGATTGCACATCCCCATAAAATTCTCTAACTTCACACATTTCTCTTTAGGATATTGTTTTTGTGAAAAGTATACCTGGCCACGTATCCGTTTATGGGTTTGTACTATGATGGCGGTGTATTATAACTGTGTCAGGATGGATATATTGGAAATTTAAATTCTCGATCTTTCCTCTTCCTCGCGGAAAGGGGACGGACCCATTCTAATAAAACTACGTCACCCTCATCTGCCCACACATGTTTATATTAGACCCGGATCTATTTCGTTCAGTTTCTGTTAGTCGACGTTTTTATCTCCCGATCTCCTTTCTGATAGGGCTCGTGGCTCCCTCCCTCGACACGCTTCAAGTCAGGGGCCATGACGGATAATGAATTTGATGTGTCTGCCACCTCAGCTCTGGTCCGCGCAATTATAGAAGTGGAAATGTTCCATGCCGGATCACGCCCCTTGGGTGCTTAGCAATCCATTGTTGGAGAATTAAATATGCCTTTTCCAGCCATATTTAATTCACAATCTACTCAGGGTGACGAGTATGCGCTTCGACGTCGAAAATATAGACAGCATCCCATAAAAACCATCCCACCTCCACCTGCTATCCAGTTTGATAGTGCCACCCTTGCAGATCGAATTATGAGCCTAAAAAAGCCCGCTTTAGTTGGCCGATGGTATTTCCCAGATATGGAGGATTCTGAAATGAGGAATTGGTTAGGAACAAAGTGGAAATCATTACTAGGCTATATTTCCACGATCGTAAGGTTCATGAAAAATTGGTACAACTATTTTGAGACTATCAAATCTATTCCCTGGGTTCATGGGAAGAGTTTCCTCGCCTTACACAATTGGTACATCAGCGATAACCCCTTGCACAATACTCTCATTAATAAACTCATTTGGGTCAAACTACCTGAACTGCCAATCGAATTATGGACTAAAGATGCATTAACTGATATCGAAAACGCCATCGACAAATTTGTATACGTGGACCCGAAATGCCTGGGCGCAAAAGACAAGAGAGTTTCATGGATCTTAATGAGAAGGAATAAAGTGGCGGTTTTCCTGACCACATTAACCTACATTGGGGGGACATCAATCTTCAACAAAGGCTAGACTTTTGGGGGTTTCCTTTTCGATGCTCATCCTATCATAGAATAGGGCATCTATGAGACCAATGTCCGTTCTGTCTGCGTGGTCGCCTACATGGAAGGAAAATATACAACAAATTAAAGTTGGAAAACACTGCGAAGGTACAGGCCAGAAATAATGGTCAAAGGATGACATCACTCCTAAAAGCGACACATCCACGTAATTCTCACTATACTTCCCCCCTTTTATCTCCATTTATAGGCTCTAGGGGAATCTCTCCTATTTTTGTTCCATCTTTGCCTTACAATTCTCGAAAACCTACATCTCCATACTTGTGTATTCTAGCTCACCCTAGCTCCCCCCGCCCCACACTTGAACCTACCCACGGCCTAGAAATTCCCGCCCCTTTACCATGCATACACCCTTTCAGAAATATCCCCTCAACATCGCATATCACTTACGTACCCTCACCTACACCTTCCCCTACTATGGCTTCTCGTAAAATAAAAGGCAAAGATCCTTGCCTTTCCATTACTCCTCCAAACTCTCCCATTGCAACTTCTCCAAATTTGGTAAGAAGTGACCTAGACTTTCTCCTATAAAAAAGACACTGGATCTGCAAACCCTCACTATTCATAAACCAAGTACTCCTTCTTCCCCACATATCAGCCCAATATCGGCTCGTAATATAACTGTGCGGCAGAAGCAGAAATGGTGTAGCAGGAATTTATGCGGAAGAAAATCATGTATTTCTCACACCACACTGACGAATCGTTTCCTCATTGACGTTCTGTTGAATCCCTAAAAATCGGGTCTACAACAAGGGGAATACCCACCCAGTCCTGACCTTCGTTAGCAGCTCCTTTTCCATTTGGTGTAGTGGGTCCAACTGGGGATATGGGACCAGTTTCCCAATATATGTGTGTGTGTGTTTGAGAATTGATATTTCCTTCCTAATAATGTTTAAGTAAAATGCGTTTATTCTAAATCTAATCTAGCAACATGCAATTGTATTCTAATAAACAGAAATATCTAATTCTAAACTAACCTCGGATGTAATCTTTCAGTTATGGGATCTAAAATAATTTCAAATGGCAATTAATAATAAAGATCATTCAACTGTTATGAGAAAAGAATTCAATAAAGATAAACCATTTTGTATAAAAATTTAGACGAAACAATTGTGAAAAACATATCGCATAATAAGCTACTCATATATTAAGCATAAATAAATAGCTATCACCGTACAAAAGTGCCAAATGATAACTCAAGCATTCACGCATTCATATATAAATAATTGAACATGAATATCACCTTAACACATAAGCAGAAATAGTTAAGAGATTAAAGTACCATTTATAAACAGTTCTACTCATGAGCTTCAACAATAATGATTTATCTCTTCTTAATCCAACATCTACTAAGAGTATAAAAGTGCAACATCAGTAATAGATATTAAACGTAGATATCAATAGTTCCATTCATCCATCAAAACCTCCTCGGAGGGTGTAAAAGTGCATGTTCTGAGGACAAGTTTTTGATAAATTTCAGGAACCTTCTTTAAATGCATGAGAAGGGTTTAAATACTACTAGCTAAATCTAAAAATAATTTATTACAAAAATATAGGATGCGGTTTAAATGACCATCCTCATTTCAGGCAAAAATAAAGAAAAATTAAAACTAAAACTAAATCTAAAACTAAAACTAGCAACTAACTATCTATGTATCTGTTCCTTGTAGTTGTAAGCATTCAACATTTGCTTGAGGAGAGTTGGTTGGCTGACTTCTGACTTTAGCTGTCCTCGGAAAACGGAATCAGTAAGTGTTGGTGCCATCTTCTCGATAGAATTAATGATACATTTGAGAGTCATGCACTAGCTGTGTGGTTTTACCAAGTACGCCCAGTAAGAATCCCAATTCAACTTGGTTAACATTTTGAGGGATGCTGCTATTTCTTGAGCCTTCTGTTTCCAGCTTGTCTATAGTTGCTGTACATTTTGTAGATGTTTACATACCACTTGATAATATCCATGATAAATACCACTGGTTTTAGAGTTCAAGTTTTTCTTTTCACCTTTAACACTTTTTCCTACAAATTTCCGGGCTTACAGGTGACTGAGTGATTAGAGGCTTTCCTTGGTGCGATTTTTGCCTCTTGCGCACTTTTCGTTAGAGGATATAAACCTTAAATTTTGTGGAAAGAACGACTCTGTGAGTTCTTGGCTCTGAGTCTTAAATTGTCTGTTTGTGATATCAACACTATCTAGTACCCATTTGACCATGTCCGTGTATGGAAGAATCTTGGGCCTCGCCGCTATCCGGTGCAAGAATGAACATGATAGTTCTGTAATAGATGCCTCAGAAGACTCGTGTGAGCCTGCAGTAGCTGTAACCTCCATTATTCTGGGATTTTCTTCCTCGAGCAGACTGTACATGCCTTCCCAAGTAGTAATACCAACATCTTTGTTATAGGTGGTGTCCGTGTACAAGGGCGTAATTTCTTTATCTTCAAAACTCGGAGCTTTACCCTTCTTTCCCATAATATCCTGAACACTGCTATGTATATTTCTCTGCTCTTCGCTCCTGCAGTTTACAAATGAGGTAAGAGTAATGATAAGAAAAAGGTGATGGGAAAGCTTTAAATGCTGAAAACATATGAAATATATCACCTTCCGTGAAATGGCTCTTCGATCAGATCAAAACCATATTTCATTAATGATTTCCACCTAACTCATTAATTAACATTAACGTGCATAACTGGGCATCGGTTTATGGAAAAATCTTTTTCGAATGGTGAGCCCTGAAGATTTGATAAGGCGATTTTGCGATTTGCTTCGCAATATCGCAGATCGCAATATCACAAATCCGTTGTGTGTGGCAATTATCCTTTAATGTGTTTTCTGCGAAATGCGATTTGCGAGATGCACCATCGCATATCAGTGGTTTGAGGCATTTCACCTTAAGTGATTTTCGAGGCATGCGATGCGATAAATATCTTTGAGATGCATGATTTCGCATCGCAATTTTGCAATCTTAGGATTCCGCTTGTAGGAAGGCATCCATTACCTTTTTGCGATGTGACACTCTTTATTGGAGGAGTGGTTTTATTCAAACTTTATCATAAAACTTAAGTGTTTTTAGATTTTTTGGGTATTCTCCTAAGTTTATGATAGTAAGTTTTATTCAAAAAAGAAATACAAGCACTAATTCATTTTTTAAAATTTTTGAATAAGGACCCCACTTATTTAGTATTAGTGATAAAACTAAATAAGAAGGGGGGTTGTTGTTGGCCACAACACGTTCCTATCACAGATCTCTCCTCCCATGGGCCTCTTAGAGTAAGGCAGCCCGGCAAACCTTCTCCATGACTCGCATCATTTCCATTGATATCAGGGGGCTGGGAGCTAACCCCAAATTCATAGATCTCAAAGACTTGTTCCTTAACATATATCCAAGTCTCATCCTCATTCAAGAAAGGATGCATATGTGTTTCGAAGCTGTTTCATATTTTCGGAAAATGTTTCCAGGTTGGCATATCACAACAACTGATTCCACTGGCCTCTCTAGGGGATTGGTGGCCTTATGGGATCCAACATGGGTCTCGTTCAAGGCATTCAGATGTTTTGCTGGCATTTTGCTCGAAGCTAGGTTTCGTGGTACTCCCGGATATATCTACATACTAAATGTATATGCCCCTTATAAGGACCGCCTCACCTTCTGGAATTGGATCCTCTTGTCAGATATAATGGAACTGACCTCCTTAATGATTGTGGGTGATTTAAACTGTACTTTAAGCAGTGATGAAGTATGGGGATGTGGTCGAAAGACTGATCCTCTGGTCGACCATCTTCAAGACACCCTGCTCACATATAATTTTGTAGACATCTGCCCTGGCAAAATCGCCCCCACATGGGATAATTGCAGATCTGGTTTTGCATATCTGGCCAAAAGGCTGGATCGCTTCTTAGTTCATGAAAAGGTGATTGAACGTCTGGGCCTTCTAGATTCTGAAATCATTAGCAACTACATGTCTGATCATAGACCCATAACCCTGCAATGGAGGAACGCTGGAATTCGAAAGGGTTTTCCTTTTAAATTCAATAAAACTTGGTTGGAAGACCCAAAGTTTAATGATCTAGTTCAGGTTACCTGGAATAGTTGCTCAACTCTCTCAAATTCCTCCCCTTCATGGCATCTCCTTGACAAAATCGCTTCCCTTCAAAAGGTAGTAAAGCCCTGGCAAATTCGGAAGCAAAAAGCTAATAGAAAATACCTAGAAGACATTCAGACAGAACTTGATAGGATTGCCTTAAGGATGACATCTCAATGCCTTCCCTATGAGGTTCGCCTTTGTATAAATGAACTGGAAATTAGGAAAAGAAATTACTAGATATTGAAGACGCCGCATGGAGATTAAAAAGCAGGGCTATATGGCTAAGAGAAAGTGATCGTAATACAAATTTTTTTGACTGATATGCAAACCATCAGCTGAACATAAACACAATCTGGGAGATTAGGGGCGAGGAGGGGAAAATGTTTCAGACTCAGGAAGATATATGTAATGCGGCTGTTCAACATTTCCAGGAATCCTATAGTAGAAATGAAGATATTATGGTTGAAGATATCATCTGGGGAATAGAACTTTATCCTATAATGTTCAGAGAGGAACAAAATGAAGAACTATACAGACCTGTTTCTGAGAAAGAACTTTTGGATGTGATGAAAACATTCAAGAAAGATAAATGTCCAGGACCGCATGGATGGACGATTGAATTTTTCCTTCACTTTTTTGAACTAGTTAAGAAGGATCTCCTAAGTATGATAGAGGAATCTAGAACTTTAGGTAGAATTCACCAACATATATCATCAACCTACATTTCCCTTATCCCTAAGAAAATAAAATGCCAATTCCTTCTCAGAATTTAGACCTATCTCCCTGTGTAATTCCATATATAAAATAATATCTAAGATCATTGCTGGCAAAATACGAGGTACTCTCTCACGATATATCTCATAGGAAGAACATGGTTTCCTTAAAGATAGACTAAACATGATGTTGTTGCAAACACTCAGGAAAGTTTACATTCGATCCACACAAAAAATATTCAAGTAGCCATTTTACAAATTGATTTGAAGAAGGCATATGATTGCCTGGACTGGGAATTTTTAAGATGTGTTCTCACCAAAATTGGTCTCAACCCAAATTGTACAAACTAGATTATGGCCTATGTAGACAAGGTAAATTTTGCCATTCTTATAAATGGTCACCCTACTAACTATTTCTGTGCTACTAGAGGACTAAGGCAGGCAAGCTCCCTATCTTCATTATTGTTCATCCTGGCAATGGATTGTCTAAGTTTGAATATCAAAGAGCAGTTACAGAGGGACATTTCGGGCCTCTGGTGATCAGCAAAAACAACAGCAAATCCCATAGCCTATTCATAGATGACATTCTGATACTGGGTATGCTATGTCAATTCACCTGGATATGTATTTATAATATCCTAAAGAAATTTTCATTGGCTATAGGATTACAAATCAATGAAAGGAAATCTATAATATTACATGGAAAAAGTGACAGGGAAAATATTGATTACATTCTAGGTCTATTTAAAATCAAAACAATCCCTATTCAAGAGGGAATGAAGTATCTTGGATACCAGCTTAAACCCTCCTGCTACTTTCGAGTAGACTGGCAATTGATCATAGAAAGTTATTATAAAAGAATATTTGGATGGGAGTGCAAATGTTTGTCGATGGGAGGGAGAGCTACACTTGCCCAAGCAGTTTTAACACAGCTAACTATATATTGGGCTCACCTCTTTTATATACCAGCTAGCATTATCAACATCCGAAATCGCCTTGCAACAAATTTCATTTGGAGAGGCTGTCATGGAAAGAATAAATTTCATTTAGCCAAACTCTCCAAAATACTCTTCCAAAAGAACTGGGTGGTTGGGGAATTATGAACCTTTGCAAATTTGGGGCAGCATTACTGTGTAAATATTTATGGAGAGGCTTATATGGGGATGGTACCTAGAGTATTTCTATAAGAAAAAGTATCTGGGAAATAAAGACTTTGCCTTCTGGTAAAGAAAAGGTACTATTGGCTCGACAAAAGGCTCTGCGATCTGGCAAAGCTTCCGCAAAATTCAATCCTTTTTCTTACAACAACTCACATGGTGTTTCTAGAACAGAAATAATATTTTAATTGATCTGGATCCAATCTTTGGAGTTGGGGTGGAATCTTCTATTCCACTAGAAATAAAAAATGCCTTACATCGTGCGAGCATCTTTGTATGGGGACAAATCATTGAGGGCTGGCAGGGGCCTTCACCTATATGGAAAGAAGCACATAGTATGGGTCTTCAAGGACAAGAGGCCCTACAATGGAACAAGATTATGGTTAACATGAAAAATATAGGAATTTGTCGTACCAAATGCCGTGACTATCTCACATGGAAGGGGTAAAGGAGGACTGAAAGTATAAGTGTTACTTATGCCTATTTATCTTTAGCCAATCTACCTCCTCAACAAACAGACAGGATATTTCCCACAGTTTTATGGAAAATTGGTATTCCTAGCAAAATAATAATTTTCTCTTGGTTAGGTCTCCACAATAAAAATCTCATATGGGAGAATCTGTAGAAGAGGAAATGGTATGGGTCGGGCATTTGTCCTATTTGCAAAGATGAAGCGGAAAATAATGAACACATATTCCTACAATGCAATCTCACCACTCAGGTATGGAAAAATTTATCTAACTTTAAAGGATTCTGTTTTACAATGCATTCTTCCATAAAGGACTCACTAGAATGGTGGAGTGCACATTGGGCTCCTTGGAGATCCATCCCATTAATATGTATATGGACAGTTCGGAAATGGGGGAACAATTTCTTGTTCCAAAACAAGAAAGAAAATTTCCAGTAAATCACTCACAAGGTTATCTCAAAGTACAGTGAGTACATGCCACAGCTCAAACAACTAAGTAATAAGCCCCGTAGGATCAACAATCTTCTGATAGAATTCCCAAGGGGATTTTTGGATGGTGCAGCACAAAAAGGTATATGCGCTTGTGGTTGTTGCATTCACATGAATGAACATCTAAAATACAACTTTTACTGGAATGGAGGGAAGGGTACCAATAACAAAGCGGAGGCAATGGCACTTTGGGGTCTTATAAGTTTCAACAAATTCCTAAACATCCTTGTCTTACATATATATGGAGACTCCAAAATTATAATTGAACATGTCTTAGGAAAGATATCCATAAATAACCCTTTTCTAACAGGATGGATGAAGAGAATTGGGATCCTCTGGGAAACTCAAAATGGATACTCTATTCAGCACATTAACAGATCCCATAATGAGCAAGCTGACAGACTATCAAAAAAATGTTTGTCCCAAGAACCTGGCAAATGGCATATGGATATTCTCTTGGAGAACAAATACTATATCATTGAAGACTTTCTCCTTCCAGGAACATAATACGGAACATTTACTCTCTTTTCTGGCTCTGTTTTTGGATTACCATTGCTTGGCCACTGGGCATTATACAATGTCCTCTGCGAAGTGGGATTTATCTCCTTCGCAGATGGTGACTAAAAATCTCTCATACAACAGGGTTCATATCTTCCAAGTTTTGGGCTGTATCTTACCTATTTACTATTTGTGTTTCACACAGCCTACATATATTTTGTTTTACATTCCTTCCTTCTAATGTTTGGGGGAAGATGATTCTTGATGTCTATAATGTTGCATACTGTTTATGATATTGGCATTTTTTTTGCTAGATTATATGTAATTATTGCAAACTATCCTTTGTTAATAATATAAATAGCGCTTTTTTCATTTTGAAAAAAAAGAAAAAGAAAAAAGAAAAAGAAATGTTGATTTAGATAACTGGTTTGAGATTAAACTTCAAATAACTATTAATGCTTTGTATAAAGAAACTGTAACAAGAACACATAGGGTTCATCAGTCTCGATAGAATATAACTACTATTTTTTTCTAATGGTTTTTTTTCTTGTGGAAAAATAAAAGCAATATATGTTTTTTTTTCTTTTTACAAATTTTCTTATTGTTGACTTTTGATATATTATTTTTTTACAAAAACTTTATATGTAGTTGGAATCTGGGAAAACAATTTCAAAAAATCTTGTAGAGGTAGTATTTGAATCATGTTTTTGATAGTGGAAATAGATTCAGCACCATCAAAAATTTCTGAGGCACCTAAAATTATGAAATTTAACAATTTTTACTTGGATTTACAAAAATCCCTACCAATTTTTTTCAAAATTTGACTGAAATTTCCATAAATTTCAAGGCAAAAAAAAAAATCTCGTTAAACTATGACTATATATCAGAATTGACTCTAAAAAGGATCCACTAGTTCCTCTCTCCCTCCCAACAACCCAACATCCCAACCCAATTAACATTATATACCTCACTTATATTCCAAAAAAATTCAAACAAATTGATACGGATCTCATGCCATTAACGTCCTCGATGTCCACCACCATAGCTAAGATGCCCGCCGCCTACATCGTTACATCCGCCACTGCTATCAACTAATCCAAGACCTTCCTGTCCGCCTCCACGATGACCAAAACCACGCCCTCCTCCTCATCCTCTGCCACCACCTCTCCCACCAGCTCCTCCCTCCCCACCACCAAACCCACCACCAGGTCCTCCTGCTCTTGCCCACCTCCTCCACCACTGCCACCAGCCATGCTTACCTATATATATATGGTCTTGCCTTCTATCTTTTATGGGAACCCTATTGCTGTTGACTTCAATGACCATTCAACATCAATTATGGCTACATCCAATTTTAGTTCCATTAGTGAGAATACTATGCATATACTCTTATCTTGCTAAGTATATTTATTTTTCTAGAAAGTGTAGGCAGGTGGTAAGTGCTATGACAAACATTGGCCCCATTTCCATGCAAGTTTTTTCATTGTAATAAATCTCATGTAACCTTACAATGATGTGTGGTTTAACCTCAAATTTATTTGGGCAAAGCTCAAGAGACTGCAGTTTAAATCTCATTGAGTACAATGATCTGTTGTGGTGACCGCTCAAGGAATAGATTCCCCACCCCGCCTTGTATATCCGAACTTGCAAGTAACTAAATAAAAATAAATCTCAAATAACCATCAATGCTCATTTCCCAAGAAGATACATTCACGGTGGAGGGGGCCAGTAACGTAAACCACACTATCAATTTAACGATTTATGTAATGTTTAACCTATTATTATTAGGCGTATATTATTAATTTATTTGAATATCTAAAATATTATTACTACACAATTTTAATATTTTTTATTTGAAGTAAAAGAATTTTTTAAATACTCTTACCAAAATTACTAACTGTTAATATAGTAAGACATTTTTTGCACCTCTTTTTTTTAACAAATATTTTTTTTAACAAGCATCACTTCGATACCTTAAAGGGAAAAAATATTTAATTTTCCAAATACTAGTTACATGTCTTATACTTAAACAAATCATTTTTTACCATTAATGTTGCAATAAATTTTCATAAGCCAAGATGTTATGGAGATATAACAATGTGTCACAAAAATAATTTAAATATAAAAAAATCATTTATTACCATTAATGTTGCAATAAATTTTCATAAGCCAAGATGTTATGGAGTTATAACAATGCGTCAAAAAAATAATTTAAATGTAAGGAAATTGAGGTACATGGTATATACAATTTGTTGTTAGAGAATATAACTTTTACTTGTTTTTGGTGTGTTCCTAAATTTTAGGAGGATGTTCCTATTGATAGGAGGTTGTTGAGGTCAAGTTGGTTGGAGATTCTCTCCAACTAGTTAGTTCTAGAAGGAGTATGTTCCTATTGATTAGGAGGTTGTTGAGGCTTAGTTGATTGGGAGATTCTCTCTAACTAGTCAGCCTCCTAGATTGGAATGTGGTTGAGATATTCCCTCAACCAATTGATTGTGTCCAAAATTGTTTGTACATTTCATGTATTTATATGTAACATCTTTTTATTAATGAAAATTGTACTTATCTAATATTATTTTGGTAACACTGTAGATTTGGGCCTACTCCCTCATGGGAGGGCCTAGGGACATGGGAAGGGTAATTTTCCTATAGTGAATTTTGTGATTGTTTGTTTGTTTGTCCATTGTTTTAAAGAGAAATTCCACCAGTGAAGAATAACAAATAGGAAATGGTGTTTGTTCGATTTGCAGGTGGTGTAGCACCCATAGGACAACAACTACAACAATAGCTACCACAATAATAGATGCTACCTCATGATAATAGCCCATATTGTTATCTTCTTGGAAGGAATGTAAATGAAACTCCTTTATCTAGAGTTGCAAGAGGGATACATCCTTTACCAATAGACATGGGAACCCTTCCATTATATGTAGCTAAGACAACCATTTCACAACCTATACCAATTTGAGCTTTGCCTTAACTCTTCCAAATGCAACTCTGGAACCAATTAACGATGCTTGGAGAAAGATTGTACCCTTTAATGGATCAGTTGGAACAAGATCACGTGGCCAAAATTATTGGTATGTTTTGGGACCAAATTGAGGTTCTTCATTTTTTGGAGTTTCCTAAAGCCTTGATGGCTAAACTTACAAAAGTGATGGACATTCCACAAAATGTGGCAGAAGCTCAACCAAATCCATCTAATCAGCTTGCAGAGTTATCTTTGAATGAGACACTTGTGACGTAATGTCATGTCTCTCAAGGTTCTATATTTTTTTGCTACTACTATAATAGGGCTTCCAAAGTAAATTGGGGAGCTTAGAATAATTGAGTTCCTTGATTTGAGGGCTTACTAGGAATTGATAGAAATTCCTAAGAGCGTTGGTAATATTTCAATGCTTCAATTTTTAAATCTTACCTTTTGTGTGTATATGAAACCTTTTCCCAATACAATAAGAGGGCTTAAAGAGTTAAATCACCTGACTTAAAGATGGTGTTGTAAGATGGTGGTCAATTCACATGATATTAGTCAACTCAATTCATTGAAATGGTTGGTCTTGCCCATAATTTTGGGTCCTGCAAGGGACACCAGTGTAGGCAATCTCATAAATCTCACAAATATGAGGATATTGGAATCATCTCTAATACCATATGTTTTAAGGGTGGCAGGGTAATTTTCATCCATTCTTATGAGATAGCTTGTTAGTTGATGGTCAACCTATTGGTAGCTATGATAATATGTGGATGAGATGGTGAGAATTTATAATTCTTTTATGTCTTTGGAATATTAGATGTATTGAGCCTTTATTAAGCCTAGCTAACTCAATATAGGTATAGTTGTTTCGTTAGAATTCACAACTCTAACAAATGATAGAGAAAGTACATAGATCCAAGATTCTCTATTCAACCAAGATGTCAAAGATGGAGACAAAGATGCCCAATATGTGAGAGTGTGTTGTAGAAAGGATGGAGAGGGCCCGTACACAACAAAGATATTGTAGTAAGTCTATCTACTATGCTTTAAAAAACATATAATGGTTCTTGAGAATGTATGTACCTGGTATCTCCATGAGTGGAGTTTGGCATTGAATGTACATTGTGATATAAGCTTGATAAGGCTTATGTACCCCTATGAAGTCTTTGGTAATCTTAAAACCACCTTGTAAGGTTAGGTTTGTGGTAATCCAGAAAACAATTTGTGGTGTAGGTTTGTGGTAATCCAAAAACCACTTGTGATAGGGAAATGGACAGAGATTCCAATAACATGGTTGAGGGTTAGCTGAAAAAACCCTGAGCATGGTTAAGGGTCGACCAAGGAAACCCAAAGTATGGTTAAGCGTCAGCCAAGCAAACCGGAAGCATGGTTAAGGGTCAGTCGAGAAAACCCAATGCATGGTTGTGGGTAAGCCGAAAAAACCCATAGCATGGTTATGAGTAATTCAAGGAAATTCAAGATGGTGATGATCATACATGCATAATTAAAAGTGCTGGTATAATTATATGTATGCAAATATAATGGTTGAATGAACCATGTACACGAAAGACATCCTAGTATACTAATAGTTGCGACAATTAGGTACCCATGCATTATGATGGATGGTTGTTCCTTTATATGGATGTTAACATCTTTTCACAATGGCTATAAATGCTAGGTTGGACCATAGATAGACTTTTCTTATTGAGATTAAGACAAGTAGTCGTTAAGGGGGAGAGCTAAAAAATGTGCTACTTGTCTTTGGTGTTCTCATTAGTTCTAAAAGGAGTATCCTACTATTAGTTAGGAGGTTGTTGAGGCCTAGTTGGTTGGGGTATTATCTCCAACTAGTTAGCCTCCGAGATTGGAGTGTGGTTGAGATATTCCCTCAACCCATTGATTGTGTGTCGAAAATAGTATGTCTATCTTGAGACAACACTTCATGTATATATATGTAACATTATTTTATTGATGAAAAGTGTGTTTATGTGATGTTATTTTGGTATCAGAGTAGGTCTGGGCCTACTCCCTCACTATAGGACCTAGGGACACCGGATGAGTAGATTTCCTATAGTGAATTTTTTATTGTTTGTTTGTCCATTGTTTTAAAGAGAATTTCCAGTAATGAAGAGCAATGAATAGGAAATGGTGCCTATTGGATTTTTAGGTGGAGTAGCACTCATACAACTACTACAACAATAGATACCACTTATAAAATAATAGATTCTACCTTGTGGTAATCGCCAATATTGTTATCCACATGGAAGGAATGTTAATAAAACTCTTTTATCTGGAGTCACAAGAGGGATACATCCTTTACCATTAGACATGGGCATCCTTCCTTTACATGTAGTTGAGGCAACCAATTCATAATCTATATCTATAATTGGATATTTGGCTTCAACTTTTTAAATGCAACTCCGAAACAACAATGAACAATGCTTGACGAAAGCTTGTATCCTTTGGTGGATCAGATGGAACATGATCATGCAACCAAAATTATTGGTATGTTGTTGGAAATGAACCAAATTGAGGTTTTTCATTAGTTGGAATCTCTTAAAGCCTTGATGGATAAAGTTGCAAAAATGATGGAGATTCTATAGAATGTGGCACAAGCTCAACTAAATCCATTTAATTAGCTTGTAGTGTTATCAATTTTTTTAAATTTATTAAAAGCTAATGCAACCTAAAAAACTCGATAACACACTACAGTGGTTGATAAGCATTCAAACGATGCATATGCTAATCATATTCCCTTGAGAATCAATCTAGGTCGTTAATTAAAAATATAAAAAAAAAATTCAACAAATCCTCATCCACCTTAAGTTGAAATAGGCCATTTGTATCTACCATTCATAAATATATAACAAATAAAACCATTGCAACAAAAATATTATTATCAACTATTGCAACAAAAATATTATTATTAACTTTGATTTTATTTAACCCTTAAGAATCTCGGGTCTTGATAAAAAAACAAGGGAGTTGAAGAGTTTATATCCTTTAAAACCAAGATATAAAGAAGTTTTTCTAAAATTAGTTATGCTTTGAAAATCCCTAAGAAAACAAGTGTTGAAGAGTTTATATCCTTTACAACCAAGATATAAGGAAGTTTTTCTAAAATTAGGTATGCTTTTAAAATCCCTAAGAAGTTGGTGGGTTTTTTAATTTATTAAAAGTCAATGCAACCTAACAAACACTCTAACACACTAAAGTGGTTGATAAGAATTCAACAAAACATGTGCTAAGCATATTCCCTTGAGAACCAATCTAGGTCGCCAATAAAAAATAAAAATATAAAAAAGTCAACAAATCATCATTCACCTTAAGCTAAAATAGGAAGCCTTCGACCATTTGTTTCTACCATTGATAAATATATATGAAAAAAAATATATTGCAACAAAAATATATTTATTAACTATTGCAACAAAAATACTATTATTAACTTTGATTTTACTTAACCCTTAAGAATCCCAAACTTTGATAAAAAAACATTAGTGTTTCTATCAGGGTTTAGACCTAGACACTCTACCATTGACCACTGTGTCACCCTTAGAAATTTGATAGAGAAAGTTTGGGACATGCAAGGTCAAACAAACTATTTTTGTTTTATGGACTTCAAGAATGTCTTTGACACCGTGCCTAGAGACAAACTATGGAACCTAATGGAAGAGTTGGGTATCCAAGATGAATAGAGAGTAGTATGAGAAGGTTAGAGCTAAAATTAGAACAAGTGAAGGAATGCCTAAATGTTTTAGTAGCAATATTGGTGTGAAACAGGGACGTCCTCTATCCCCGACCTTGTTTAGTTTATATATTGATAAGCTGGAATCTTAGTTAAGCAAAGTAGATGGAGAAGGGGTTCATCTAGCAAGCTATGTGGTAAAGTTGCTTCTATATGTAGATGATCTTATTCTAATCTCAAAAATGACGCATGGATTAAGAGAACACTTAAAGGCCTTAGAACACTTTTGTGAGGAGGTTGGGATGAAAGTTAACATTAACACGACCAAAATCATGATTTTCTCTTTAAGTAGAAAAGACAAACCAAGAACTTTTCTTTTTCAAAGGTAGCCCTTTGGAGATAGTGAAAGAATACAAATATCTTGGGATTGAATTCCACCATAATCTCAGTTGGGAGACTTGTAGGGTGAAAAGAATTTAGGGAGGATGGAGAGCCTCATACTTACTCCAAAATAGGTGCAGAAAAGTTGAACTTTAGGATTGGAAAACCAAGAAAATCCTTTTTGGTTTGTTGGTTATGCGGGTTGTTCTCTACGATTGTGAGGTATGGGGAAGTAGAATGTCAACTTGTAGATGGAGATAGTTAGAAATAATATAGAAACAACTAATTACTAGCAATATCAAAGTTAAAACCACAGTCCCATACAAAATCCTTTTGGATGAAGCATGCACTTTCCCATTGAATGCAACAATGTTAACCAGGTTAATAAGATATTTAAAGAAGGCTAAAAGCATGGATAACCAACGTTGACCCAAGATAATTGTGGAAGAGGAATTAGATCGTAGGAAGGAGACTTGGGAAAATTAAAAAGTGGTTGAGTAAGTGGGATATCAAGCTACATGAATGTCCTATCACCAATGAAGAAATAAAAAATATTGTGATGGAAAAATTTAGGACTGCTATGTTGACTAATCACATTGGACATAAAAAATCATACTACATCAAAGATTTCAATCTAACTTGTGACAATGGGGAGAAAAAATATTTAGGGGCAGCTATTAAAGGAAAATCAAGGGTGCTAGTGGCATAGTTGAGGATAGGGTCACATCACCTTAGATGTGAGACTGGTAGCTGGAAGATTCCCAAGCAAGTTTCGGAAGAGAGAACCTGCATTTTCTGCGATAAGGGTGTGTTGGAGATAGAATGACACTTTGTCATCGAGTGTGTAACCTATGAGGATATCCACAGTTAGCATGAGACAATATAAACATCCACCATCTATCTGAAAAAGATAAGATTCAATCCGATTGTTAGCCTTCTAGTCCATACTCATAGCAGAAGATATGACATTGAAAAGAATATGGAGATGAGTTAAGGTTGTTATTCTCTTGGTCCCTTAGGTTTTTTAGCCTCGTGGATGTCATTAAAATCATTCATTCATTCATCCATATCATTTACAACCAAGATATAAGACAAATTTTCAAAAATTAGGTATGCTTTGAAAAATCCCTAAGAAATTGGTGGGCATTGGGACATCAAATTTTTTAAATCTATTAAAAGTCAATGCAACTTAACAAACT
Organism: Pinus taeda; assembly: GCA_000404065.3. Lineage (NCBI taxonomy): Eukaryota > Viridiplantae > Streptophyta > Pinopsida > Pinales > Pinaceae > Pinus > Pinus taeda. The sequence continues at coordinate 89,845 of APFE030744253.1, forward strand.
CTTTAACACACTACAACCATTGAACACACTACAACCATTGATAAGCATTCATATAAGGAATATGATAAGCATATTCCCTTAAGAATCAATCCAAGCCGTCAATTAAAAAAATAAAATAAAATATCAATAGATCCAAGTTGAAATAGGCTTCTGCCATTTGTATCTACCATTGATAAATATATAACAAAAAAAATATTCTAACAAAAATATTATTATTTGTTGGCATTATGACACAGGTTTGGCTCTATGACATAGGTGTTGTCCTTGATGGCAACTCACTCAAATGGCAGATTACAGCTCAGGCTCTCAGAATAAAAGAAAATGAGGTATACGCAGGTTCCTCTTAATAAAGTCATGTATACACGCGGGATTACCGATCAAAAGGCGCGTATACGTATGCATGCACTTTCATGCAAAGAAAAGAAGGTACATATGGGAAAACTTATGTTTGGTCTATGGTATTTAGTCTGATATATTTGAACCTATGGTTTTGGTCCTTGGTATTGCATCCAAAGTGTTGAACCCAGGTATTGGGTCCCCAGTATTGGTTCTCAATGGTTTTGGACCATGGTTTGAGTAAGGCCTAAGACTATAAAAGGGGAAGGAGATCATTTGACAAAGGTATTGACTTAAGTATTGAATATCTGATGAAGAGAAAGATCTAGAATACTGGTCATTAGGTTATGGTACATTGCTAAATCTGAACCTAGAAGGAACCTGAGCACTAAAAGATGGATAAGTTCTAATAATGGGTCGAGATCCCAAGGCTTGAATAATAGTATCATTGTGTGATTTTTGATCTGTTATAATTGGCGAATGATTAGATCTACTGATTAAGTGAAAAGTGTAAAATATCTTTTATAGGTTTGTACAGAGGTTTAGCACATCAGAGGCACATATACACGTAGGTTCAGGAAGTGAAGACAGCGTATATGCTGGTTGGCCTTGATAAAATTGCGTATATACACAGGTTTCTAGATTCTGAAGTAGCATACGTCTCATGAAATATGTTTTAGCTACTTTTGTTTATTGTTGTAGTGTTCTGGGTTCAGAATTGGTGTCTGGTTACTGGTACTGTTTTCTGGTTACAACATTCTAAGAAGTTATTGTTTGATTCAGTATTTGTTTGTACAAAGGAGATTAGTTGATGCAGATATACTTGATGATTGATTGATATTCATGGATCCAGTCTAAAAATTTATGAAACGTGGTCCTTGGAAGAAAAGAGAAGATTGTAGCCTTCTGTAGGTCAGCACCGTACTAGTACTTCAGCTAGTACAAGAGCTAAGGGGGTTGTAGCTCCCTTCCAGGAGAAGTTGGAGAACGAGAGAAGGTTGTAGCCTTCTGCAAGTAGCAGCCTGCGTACTGGTATAAGATTGCACCAATACGAATCATTGTAAAAATAATTTTCTAACTTAAAAGAAGACAGAGACAAATTGCAGCAGGTGGTTTTCACCCACATTGGGTTTCCACCTTACATCTTGGTGTTCATGTGTGTTGTTTATGTGTGATGATTTGTTCTGCCTTACTGCTCCTATTTACTGATCATATGGTTAATAATGTTTTGATGCACTCATTAAAGAAGCAACTAACTGATTTATAAGTTTACTGAATATACGCTGGTTGCATTATATACAGTTGCATATACGCGCAGTTTTCCTTAACAAAAGTAGTGTATATGAATCTGAATATGGAAATGAAAAATTATATTGATTTGATAATACTGATTCACCCCCCGCCCCCCCTCTTAGTATTATTTCCAACAATTGGTATGAAAGCAAGGTCCTTTAGAAGAAGCTTGATCACTTGAACGAAGATCTATCATCATGAGCAACTATGAAAAGAAGCATCAATCAGGCCACCAATTTTTGATGGGAGCAACTTCGTCTATTGGAAGGTAAGAATCACTGCCTATATTCAATCTCTTGGTACAAAAGTTTGGGATATTGTGGAAACATGATACAAATTTCCATCAGCAACTCCTACAGATACGGCTGGTAAGATGCAGTATGAAACAAATGCAAAGGCTGTCAATACTCTATTAGGGAGTCTATCTCAATCAGAATTCATCAAGGTTATGCAACTCAAAACCGCTAAAGAAATATGCTACAAGATCGTTCTGATCTATGAAGGAGATGATCAAGTAAAATGAGCAAAACTACAAACTCTCAGAATTCAATATGAAAATCTCAGAATGCACAATGATGAAAGAGTGGCTAACTATTTCCTACATATAGATGAGATTGTTAATTGTATGAAAAACATGGGTGAAGAAATAAAAGAAGTTGTTTTGGTTGAAAAGGTTCTAAGATCTTTGTCTCCTAAGTTTGATTCAAAAGTTTCTGCCATAGAAGAAAAGCAGAATCTATAGAGCATTACCATGTCACAGCTACACGGAATCCTAAATGCTTACGAAATGAGAAAAGGAGGACCATCAGATAGGAGAGAAGCTACATTGAAAGCCTTAGGAAATGGAGATTACAATGAGTTAGGACATATGTCAGAAGAAGAGGAAGAATCAAACTTTGTCAAGAACCTTCAATGAGGAACTGGAAGATTCAGAGGTAAGCTGCCTTTCAAATGCTTTACTTGTGGAAGAGTCAGTCACTATGCTGCCAAGTGTCCTCATAAAGATAAACTTGACAAAGGTAAGGAACCAGTTAGATGGAACAGAAAACAGAATGTAAGTAAGAAGAGCTATTATACACATGAAGACAATGATGGATATTCAAATAGTGATGAAGATGAACAATGTAATGATTATAGACTTTTGATGGCTTTTGAAGATGATTAGTTCATGGATGCTATAGATGAAGAAGGTCTCTATGAAGAAATTTCTAAACTCAAAATTTGTTTAGAGGAAAAGAATATGATTATAGATACTCTAACATTCCAACTTGCTGAAAGAGAAAAACACAATGAAAAGTTAGAGTGTGAAATTGTGGGACTTAGAAAAGATATTGAGAAATCAAAAGCTCTTAATCTTAGATTTGCTAAAGGATCTGAAACTTTAGATGAGATTATCAAAGTGTAGCATTCTCCTCTAATCAAGGCAGGTCTTGGATATACTGAAGAAGCATCTCAAGCACAGAAGCAAGCATAGAAGCCATCCACCTCCAAAAGTTATCTTGATGCAGCAAGGAGAAGTGAACAAGTTGACAATCGACAACAAAAGCATAACACAGATCACCAGGTAAATCAGGGACAATTTACTTCAAGAATGAACAAAAATTACCAGGTAAATAAGGGGAAATCTACTTCAAGGATGAATAGAAGCTACAACCAACCACAGGTAAATCATTCTCAATTTGCCTCAAGAATGGATGTCAATAGAAACAACAATCATTTGGTTGGTAGGTTTGATAATCGCAGGAATTTATTCAATGGCCAATGTTTCTCTTGTCATAACTTTGGTCATAAAGCTGCTCAATGTGTTGCCTACAAGACCATCATGACTAGCGAAGCTCAAAAACAAAGGAGTATGACTAGGATCATGAAAAGGACCTACAATAACTTTTCTGCTCTTGAGAATGAAATAGAATGTTCTATTTGTAACAACTTTAGTCATGAAGACTCTGAATGAAGGAGTAGGTTTCGGCAAACAACTCAGAAGGAGCAAGTTTCATTGAGTCCCAAAACATGGAAAAAGAAAGAATCACAACTAGAAAGATGTGGGATAGCCTTATATGCGGAAGGATAGGAAAATTAGTGGTACATTGACAGCAGATGCTCGAAACATATGACAAGTGATAAAGAAAAACTTCAGTCATATAGTGCCTTAGAAAAGGAAAGGAAGGTCTCATTTGGAAATGGCACCCCTGCACTCATAAAAGGTAAAGGTTTTGTTCTTTTGAAAGAAAAGGTCAAAGATGGAAATGTTATGTATGTTGATGGCTTAAAGCATAATCTATTGAGTGTCAGTCAAATGTGTGATCAAGGAAATGAAGTAATATTTTGATCAAATGGATGCATTGTTCGTGAGCTTGATACAAGAGAAACATTGATCAAAGGCATAAGAACTCCAAATAATTTATACATACTCAAGGGAGGACAACAACAATGCTATCTAAGAAAGAATGATGAACACTGGCTATGGCATATAATATTGGGGCATCTAAGCTTCTCTTAGATAAGGAAAGCATGGAAATATTAGGGGGTTCATGATCTCCCTGACATCAAAATTCTAGACAATACAATATGAAAATCATGTTAGTTTGGTAAGAAAACCAAAACTAACTTCCCTGAAAAGGAAGGATCAACTAGCTTGCCACTTGAACTTGTCCATACTGATGTATGTGGTCCATCTAGGAAAAGGTCACCTCGAGGAGAAGAATATTTTATATTGTTTATTGACGACTTTTCCAGGATGTGTTGGATAGGAAGTCTAAAGCATAAAGACGAAGCTTTTGAAAAGTTCAAAGCATTCAAAGCCTTGGTTGAAAACAAATCAGATCATAGAATCAAATGCCTCAGGTCTGATCGAGGAGGGGAATTTACCTCAGATGAATTTTTCGATTTTTGTGAAGAACATGGAATAAGAAGGGAATTATCTGCTGCAAGGACTCCTCAGCAAAATGGAGTAGTGGAAAGAATGAACAGAAAAATTCATCAAATGGCTCATGCTATGCTTGATGAGTCAAGAACTCCCATAACCTTCTAGGGTGAAGCTACATTTGTTGCCATTACTATTCTCAACAAGACAAACATTTGGGTGAACAACACTTAGACTCCTCATGAACATTGGTATGGTAAGACTCCCATGGTAAAATACTTCAAAATTTTTGGAAGAAAATGCTACATCAAAAAGATTGATTAAAACCTTGGCAAGTTTGAACCTAAAGCAGCTGAAGGCATTCTCCTTGGTTACTCTCCCCACAGCAAAGCATATAAGTGTTACAATAAAAGACTCAGAAAAATTGTTGAAAGTGTTGATGTAGTGGTTGATGAAGAAGGAAACACTCCTAGGCAAGTAAAATCTGAAGATTTCGAAGATGATGAGGACTATCCTTCAACATCAAATTAGACTCATGATGAAGAAGAAACCCATGAGGCACCAGAAGAATATATAAGGATAGAAGAAAAGACTCCATCTAGGTACGTTCAGAAGAATCATCTAGAACCTCAAATTTTAGGGCAGAAAGAGGTAGGTGTACAAACAAGAAGAACTATTTCAGAAGCTTCAAGCTATCTAGCATTTCTCTCCTCCACTAAACCACAAAATGTAAGAGAAGCATGCAAAGATGAATGTTGTGTCAAGGCCGTGAATGAAGAACTTGACCAGATTGAAAAGAATAACACTTGGGAGTTGGTTCCTAGACCAAATGATAAGAATGTCATAGGGACAAAATGGATATTCGAAAACAAGCTGAATGAAAATGGAGATGAGATTAGAAACAAGGCCAGACTTGTTTGTAAAGGGTATGCTCAACAGGAAGGTATAGACTTTGAAGAAAATTTTGCAACAGTTGGTAGACTTTAGGCCATAAGAATGTTCCTTGCTCTTTCTAGCTTTCAAAAGTTCAAAGTATTTCAAATGGATGTGAAAATCTGTCTTTCTAAATGGAGACTCCGATGAAGAAGTGTATATTGAGCAACCAGATAGGTTTATCCTTGGAAATGATCCAAAACTTGTATCCAAGGGCTTGGTATTGTCAGTTGGATAAGTACCTCCATCAATAAGGTTTTACAAAAGGATCAACAAATAGCAATCTATATATAAAAATTGACAATGATAAGTTGTTAATACTTGTTGTGTATGTTGATGATATCATCTTTGGTAGCAATGAAGAAGACATGAGTCAAAACTTTGCCTTGGTGATGCAAAAATAATTTGAAATGTCCCTGCTTGGTGATCTCACATATTTTCTTGGTTTACAAGTCCAACAAAACAAAGACGGTATTTTTCTATCACAAACCAAGTATCTCAAGCAGATCTTGAAGAAATATGGGATGGAAGATTCGAAACCAATATGTACCCCTATGGTAATAGGATGCAGCCTCAATGCAAATGATGAATCTGCAGCAGTACATCAACCAACCTATAGATCCATGATTGGTAGTTTTATCTATCTAACAGGTACCCGACCAAACATTATGCATGCAATAGGAATAGTTGGAAGGTTTCAGGCAAATCCAAAGGAAACTCATCTTCAGGTAGTTAAGATAATTTTCAAGTATCTTCAAAGAACTCAAAACTATGGCTTATGGTATCCTACAGATACAGATCTCACACTTCATGCATATACGGATGCAGATTGCAGGAAGTGTGGATGACAGAAAAAACACTAGTGGTGGTGCATTCTTTATGGGTTCCCGATTAGTATCTTGGTTCAGCAAGAAACAAAGTTCAATTGCATTATCTACAACTGAAGCAGAATATGTAGCTGTTGCATCTTGCTGCACACAACTCCTTTGGATGATGCAAACATTGCAAGACATTCAAATCAATTGTACTCCACCTATCTCCATTTTTTGTGATAATACAAGTGCAATCAACATTTCAAACAATATAGTCATGCATTCAAAGACCAAGCACATACCCATAAAATATCATTTTCTCTAAGAACAGGTGCTTGAACAAAAGATCAAATTGGAGTATGTTCCCTCGAAGGAACAGGCTATTGATATACTCACCAAACCACTACATAGGGAGACATTTGAATACGTCAGACAGAAGCTAGGAGTAGTTGATGCATCATCTTGCTGTTGAAACTTGTATGTTTCAGATATTAATGGTTGTACGCGAGTTTCATGTGGAGAATCCACGTACATATGTTGGTTTCTGTGGATTCAATTGCGTATATGTTGGTTTGAAGACAAATAGTGGTCTAGGCTCAGGATGAAAAGAGTCTGATATGGGTCTGATAGAGACCATCTGGCACAGGTTCAGGGGGAGCATATATTCTTCTAATAATGCATTGTTGGCATTATCTTAGAAGATCTTTGTTCAAATTCACAGTTGTTTCGATTTCAGGTGGAACAGGTGTGGAGGGAGAACATGGTTGCTGATCTGAATGATGATTGACAGATGCTGCTGATGATAGTTGTTGATAACTATCATAGTCTTGTTGTGGATATTTCATCTCTATGTCATATATTTATTTTCTTATCAAGGTCATGTAGCGGCCTATCTTGGTTTCCCCACTATGCTTGGATGGATGATGTAATGTTCTTGTTTTATTATGTGTAAATTCTTGGTGTATCGCCACTTGGTTGGGTGGATGAGTCAATATTGGTATATTCCCACTTGATTGGGAGATGGATGTATGTATGAGTCTTTAGTGATAGGAAGATCATTTATGATGTATAAAGTCATGTTTCTTCTTGTAAATCATCTTCTTGTAGACCTTGTCTACAGTCAGGGGGAGCTTGGACACCACATCAGAGCAGAGAATTCAGCATGTACTCAGGGGGAGCATAACCATTTGCCCTTGATGTCAAAGGGGGAGAATGGCTTTGAATAATTTGGGGTTGCCATCAAGTCCAAAGGGGGAGATTTTTGGCATTATGACACAGGTTTGGCACTATGGCACAGGTGTTGTCCTTGATGGCAGATCATAGTTCAAGCTCTTAGAATGGAAGAAAAATATATAAACACAGGTTCCTTTTAACCAGGTCATGTATACACACGAGATTGATGATCAAAAGTCACGTATGAATATACACGCACTTACATGCATGGAAAAGCGCGTACATGTGGGAAAGCTTATTTTTGGGTCCATGGTATTTCGACCTATGGTTTTGGACCTTGGTATTGCATCTGAAATATTGAACCCAGGTATTGGGTCCCTAGTATTGGCTCTCAATGGTTTTAGACCATGGTTTGAATAAGGCCTAAGACTATGAAAAGGGAAGGAGATCATTTGGCTAGTGTGTCGACTCAAGCATTGAATATCTTAAGAGGAGCAAGATCTGGAATATTGGTGATTGGTTTGTGGTGTATAGCTAGATTTGAATCAAGGAGGAACCTGAGCGTTACAAGATGGATAATTTCTATTGATGGGTTGAGATCTTAAGGCTTAAATAGTAGTATCATTGTGTGATTTTGATCTGTTATAATTAGCGCATGATTAGATCTATAAATCTAATAATCTGGGTATAATTGATGTCTGATTAAGTGAAAGGGTAAATTGTCTTTTATAGATCTGTACACAGGTTCGGCACAGTAGAGGCGCATATACATGCAGGTTCAGCAAGTGAAGATGGCCTTAATACAGCTGCATATGTACGTAGGTTTTTGCATATTGAAGTAGCGTACGTCTCATGAAATCTATTTTAGCTACTTTTGTTTATTGTTGTAGTATTTTGGGTTTAGGATTGGTGTCTGTTTATAGTTATTGCTTTCTGGGTATAGCATATAGAGAATTGATTGTTTGATTCAGTATTGGTTTGTACAAGGATATTGGTTGATGTAGATATACTTGATGTTTGATTGATGTTATTCATGGATCTAGTCTAAAAATTTATGAAACGTGGTCCTTGAAAGAAAGAGAAGGTTGCAGCCTTTTGTAGTTCAACACCTACGTACTAGTACATCAGCTAGTACAGGAGCTAAGGCGGTTGTAGCTCCCTTCCAGGAGAAGCTGGAGAATGAGAGAAGGTAGTAGCCTTCTGCAGGTAGCAGCCTGCATACTAGTATAAGACTACACCAATATAGAAACATTGTAATAAGAAGTTTCTAGTTGAAAGAAGATATAGACGAATTGCAGTAAATGGTTTTCACCCACATTGGGTTTCCACCTTATATCTTGTGTTCTTATGTGTGACTGTCTGCTCTATTTTTCTATTCTTGGTTACTGTTTATATGGTTCTGACACACAGATTAATGATCAACATCTGAAGAATAAATTAAATTATAAGTTTGCAAGTTATACATGATTTTCATTAACTGGAGTTGCGTATACACGTTGTTTTCACTCACTGAAGAAGAATATACAAATATTTGTATGAATTGAAAAATAATTTGACTTGATAATATTGATTCACCCGCCCCCCCAGTATTATTCCCAACATAGGGAACCACTGATACTAGTTGTTTTTGATGCAGCTAAAGAAATTCTTGCCAAAGCTAGATGGACAAAAATATTTCACATGGCTTCATCAACCCAATGAAGCAATTGCTATTGAATTCCTATGGAATTTATAGAAAAGGAAATCTATGATAAGAGGAAGGCAAATCATAGTGACAGATGCGGTGATAGTTGAAGTGTCTAGATTACTAGCAGAAGGACCTGTATGGGCTAATAAAAGATTAAAATTGTAGGATGCTATTGCAGTTTTCAAGGATGAGGGACAAGATTTGATCGTCAAAGGCAAAGGAGTTCGACCATCATCCCTTGGAGAACTGTGGGTAGAACTAGCCAGAGTCATCCAAAACTACACCACATGTGAGAAGAAAAAAGACATGGTAAGGTTGCGTCAACTTAAACTCCTAGTTGTTCTAAAACAAAAATGTTCTGTGAATTTGACTGCATATTTGAATTTTCTGTTGCATTACATCACTCAAAGCATAAAAAAATCTTGGCATGTAGAAACAGTCATGAGCCACCACTACTTGATTAGGCTAATAGTGAGTTACAACCTCGCCCGACAGTAATCAAGTTGGGAGGAATTAGTATTTTCCATTGAAGGGAGCCTAGCTTTGCCTGTGCCTATCCCTGTTCCAAAAAGGAAAAGGACAACCTTATATCAAGCACTCCCCAAAAGTTCAAACATTCCACTAGGGTGAGGACAAACTTAGAAGCAACCGAAAACCCCCAAGGTACTATCAGCCATCCCATAGAATTTTCTAGCCTGGGAAGTAAACAACAATTAAAGATAGAAGGCCAAGAGAACCCTGAGTCAGACCATGAGGAAGAATCAAGGCATTCTGAAGAAGAAGAAAGAGATGAATCAGAAATCCCACCAACATCAAGCCCCCCAAGTGATTTACTACATGATATCGAATTGCCCCATATTTTGGCCAATAGGAATGACTTCATACAGCCCAAAAGCCCTCTCAATTTGAACATTGGAGCAACCCAATCTGCAGAGAACTCTGGCCACGATAGAATTATATCAGAAAACATAAGATATGCAACAGAAACAAGAGTAGAGACAACTCAGGAAAAGGTAAACCAACCAGGTGATATGCCTCTAGAAGAACCCAGCCAAGAAGGCCTAGATACATACAATGTAGGCCAAATAGGAGAAATAGAAACAAACCAGGGAGTAGACATAGTTCTTGAAGAGCAAAACCAAGATGAGCAACCGAGCTTGTTAGGAGCAGAGACCATTAGCAGAATAATCATTCCTCCTAAGAAGCAGAAAAAAAAAATTAAAAAGCTTAGGAAGGAACAAAATAGGCTACAGAAATTAGTAAAAAGGCTCAGGAAAAAGATAAGAAAGTTAGGAGCGGGGAAGGTTCCAGAAAAAACCCCATAAATAATAAAAGCAGTCATCCAAACTGAATTACATAAAATAGAAGTTGCGGGGACTCAAGCTGAACCCATAATCACTGAGCTTGTTAAGGAACAACAGGCAATTTTTACAGAAGCAGCTACCCGAACAGAAGGTATATCTTCTCATGACTTAGCTATTCAGATGGAGGTGGTACCCTCCTATAGAACATCTACCTAGATAGAGGCTTGGGCCTCCTACAACAAATAAACAGAGATGATAAACATCCATTCTCATAGTAGGAGTACACAGAAAAATACTCAAGCCAAAGATATCATAACGAGCAGTGACCCTAGTATAGTGAATCTTCAAGAAGATTTAGCCTAGGCTCAGCTTACCATAGAACTGTTTGAGCCAAAAACGATCTCCCAGCAAAAATACCAATAATTACGGAGGCAACTTTGGGACATGAATACATCAGAAAGTGAGACCTTAAATAAATACCGAAAGGCAAAGGAAAGAATTGAGAAAATAAAGCTCAGATTAGAGAAAGTCATGAGTCAAATGGACACTATTTTCTCATTGTACACTGATGTTTTGGCATGCAAATCCCCTGCCAATAATTATGCCTTATTTTTGCTAGAAAGATACTTGTAATTGAAAGTCAAAGTCGTCAGGGCTGGAAAACCTATAGAATTAAAAAGAATTCAGGATTTCATAAACTATTGTAAACAACATGGGGTAAAAGCTCAGAGATTACTATGTGAATTTTATTTACATAATTTTGTATTAGAGGAAGAAGTCGAAAAGAACCCAAGTCATTTTGTGGGGGATGTGCAATTCCAAGATTTCATTTCATTCGTTGTCAATCAACTGAAATGGTTCAAGGCTCATAACGCATTCTAGAGGCAGGAAAATGGACTAGACCTTTGGGTGAGAGGTGAACCAAAACACCCGTTACAAATGTTGGCCAATCACAAAAGTTTGATGAAAAAGGAAGGAATAATCAAAATTCTAGGACCTATTCAAAAATAAATTGTCCAGAAGGGAGTAGAATACTTCCTCTCCATTCAGGAAAGCTCCTTGGCTGTAGCCAAGTTCAGGTGGATAGTTTCCAATACCAATGTACAGAATAGAGAACCATTTAATTATAAAAATTTTAAATTGGTTGCAGAATGCTTTGTCACTTATAGCAATCTCATCTTAAGAGAAGGTCCTTATTGGCTAGGTTGTCGGTTCCGCAGCCCTATTATTTGGTATCCTACTAAAGGGTACAAGGCTATATATGAACTGCCTGAAGGATAGACAGGGTGCATTTTTGACCTCTTGGCCAAGAACTATGGTTTCAGACTGCTTTACAACATTCCTTCTCTAGCTTATTCCTTGACTGCTTTGCATACAAACTACATGGCTTTCATGAGGACATGAAAAATGTTAAGTAGGGGAGTATGTTGGGTTATTGAAAAGGTATGCATTTACTATTAAATTCATCATCCTTTTCCTTTATTCTTATCCTTTCTATATCTCAATGTGCTAATCCATTAAGGAATTATGGTAAGAAATACAAAAATTATCTGCAGTTATGATTTGGTTAATTATTACCTTCCTTTTTGCAGGAAAACAACAAAAGGGACAAATGTTGGTCCCTGTGAAGAAACAACAAACATCAACAAGTTAAGGAAGGAATGCGATGGTTGTAGATACATCCAAAAGAAAATCAGTAGGATCATTGCAAGAAAGGAAAGGATGTCTGAGGATGGAAAACTATTGTGAATCCCTCAGGATAGAGAGATCCTGAGGGATTGCATTTATCACTTATCTTTGTACCCTTTCCGAGGGATGTTTTGTAAGAAGAAAGGGGAGGAGAAATTTCTGTATTATTGCAATTGTAATTGTATTCATAGACTCTCACTGTCGAGAAGAACAAAAATATATTGTAATGCTCATTTAGTTTGCTGACTAATATATAAGAAAAGTTGTTATTCCTTCACGTTTCCTGAAGTAACTTAGCAGTGTTTCGCTGGCGACTAAGGGCTCGACCACTTGTAGATTCAACTACTCTTATTTTCATACATTTCTAGCTCTTGTAAGTGTGATGGTCTGATAGTATTCTAACTTTCTGTGATTTTATCGCATAGCATTACAAAAAAAAATTGTAGCACTTTTTGAAAAAAATTAAAATTTAATTTTCAACCCGCTAAACTTCCTTTTCTGAGTATCCAAGTGGTGGTTTGTTAAATATCATTCCTCTATTTTCCTAAAGTGACATTTTCCAAGACTTTTGAGCCTATTTGAGTCATTTTTAACTAAACTCTAGTTTATTCTGTTTTACCCAAAATTTGTTTTTCCAACAAAACCATGATTATTGTTTTCGAGTAGAGAAACATGGTAAATTGTTTTATAGTTCCCTGTTGATTTATTGTAAGGTCAGTAAAGGTATTACAAGTGTTGGAGCTTGGAAAAATGGATCGTTCTTTATATGTGAAGAGGTTCAAACCCGATGGAATTTACTTGGAAGTGTACCCTGAGATGCTCGACATTTGAAGAAGTAGAGGTTGGGAGCTAGTCTTTCAACAATTTAATGGATAGAACCTTAGTTAGTGCCATGTATTCATCTTATATGTTGATGGTAATACAACTAGAATTAGGAAATTACAATTCTATGTCACCGAAGAGTCAATTGTTGAAGCAACGAGGTTACCAACAAAGGGAGAAAGGTGGTTTAACAAGTAGAGGTTGCTGAGTGTAGATTTGAAATTCTTCCTGAAAGATGATTTCCAAACTAAATATTGGGATGTATGGGTACTACAAAGCAAGTTGACACCTCAATGGGCTACAAAACTCACGACTATCCATCTATTCTTCACCTATGAGGGAGGTGTTCTGAAGCTTACATATACGACATGAGATTCCTCTGTCACTTAGAAGGTTTTAGGAAAATGAATTTTCCTTATTTCCTACATCAGAATTTAGTGAAGATGTGCACCAAAGCAAGAAAGATACCTAAATTACAAGCTCATGATATTTTTCATCACAATCCTATTAATATTTTATATAACTGTGAGCTAAATAAACGTGTGGAAAAATTAAGGAAAATTAGACAGAGGAACCCAAGCCCACCTGTACCTAGAAGATTAGAAATAGGTCAAAAGAGAGTTTATCCTCAAGATGATGCCCATGAAACTAAAGGAGAATCTAGTTAAGCTGAGGTTGAAAAACATGAAGAGATCCCTGTCAAAATGCCTGAAGTTGAGGTTGAGGTTTATGAAGGAAGGACTAGAATCCAAAAGGAATCAAGAAGAGGAGGAAATAGAATAGGAAATTTCAAAGAACAAAAAGGGTAAACAAAAAATCAAAACGAAAGATAAGAAAGTCGAGACAGTTAGGGTTTTGTGCAAGAGGCCTCACACTCGGCCTACTAACAAGCTTAGGTTTAACTTCAAGGGAAGAATGAATACCAAATACAAATAGGTAATCATCATCCTTGATGAATAAGAAAAAATAGACCAGGTTTCAGAAGGTAAGCAAAGACAAAGAAAAGCATAGTATGTTGAGAAAGGAAAAAGAAAAAACCTAAAAATTGATAAATGTTCACCAAAGCCAGCTAGGAGGGTGACAAGGAGTAAAAAAAAGTTGTGTTCTGAGGAGTACTATTCAACATGAGGAAAGAAAGGGGTAAAGAGGGTAAAGAGTTACGCAGTTTTTGCATCAAGTTCATGCATTAGTTGGCTACATCGAGAGAATGCTAGTTTAGCTTCAGAGTTTAAGCTTGTATAGCAACAAACTATTCCAAATCCTATCTTGCAGTAGATAGTTTGTTATTCTTCTAGGATACTAGCAGAAAAAGCATATAGCATCCCTTGTACTCTGTTTTCACTAGGGATTATGTACCAAATTAGTGATATGAATAGATAAGAGGATAGGGTTTTTTGTAATTTTGTTAGTTAAACTTCGAAAGACTATGTAAATATTTTGTAATTATTGATACCATACTTCAAGGAGATGAACTCTATTGTAATTTCTATATATTACAACAAGAATATGAAGAAAGGGTTGGATTTTCTTAAAATCATAGTTTCATTATTTGTGTATTTTTAATGCTTCAATATTTTCATTTGCTAAGATTAGTAGATTCTAAACTATGATATAAAGAATCATGAGATAGTGGATGTTAGTATGTATCTATGTCTTTTTTATTTTCTCCTTCAATAATCTCATAATTACATTTCCTCTGAATCTTTGGAAAGTTAAATTAATTTATAATTCATTATTTTTTGATGCTCTATGTTAAGTTTTCAAAGGTTTTGATTTGAAATGATCATTCATTAAAACTGATGTAGAATTGATTAGACATTATTGAATTGAATGTTAGCTGAAAAGTGTGGAAATCTAGAAAAACTGCTTAAGAAGATGAATTTATGAAAGTTAAATAAATACAAGATAGATGCAAAAAAAAAATGAAAATAGTAAAAACACAATGATACTCATTACAGAGTTCGTCCTTGATGGACTATATCTTGGGGTCCACTTTCAAGATGGGCAACTTCTTTATTGGGATTGAAACAAGAGAAGTTGATTACACAGAGAAAATACCAGACTAAATGTGCACTCAAGCACTTCTAATCACTTTCAATATATAGCCCTCTAAACCATCTTTCCAACGCCTATCACGGTTCCCAATTCCAACATCAGATGCTTCTGTTAGACTAAAAACAAAATTGCCTATGACCTCTAGAAACTGCAAATGAAAACCAAAACCACTCCTCTTGCTCAATGAAGGAAAATTCACCTTTTAAAGGCCTCAAAGTTCATGAAACCACCTTGGTCTGGCTTGTAGATGCATTTGGTTATATTTGGATAGGTTTACAAGTTTGGTCTTGTGGTTTAGTGCTACCTAGGCTAGGTTCGCATGGTCACCAAATTAATTCCAACCATAAACTGTTCCAAAAACCCAAAAATAACTATATTATAAAGATTTTCCCACTGGCGGTTAGGTTGATGGCGTAGATTTTTTAACTTCGCATGTGATAAGGTTGTTAAACAAACCAGAATTCCACCGTTGTAGGTCACATCCTGCAGTTTCACTAACAGCAAGCTGCTAACGGTTTTACTGATCTATTCATATGCTGAGGTTTACATGGTGCGTTTGCGATGCAGTTAGGGTTTGTAGTTATGGTTAACCCCAATAGTTTGTTCACATGGTTGCAGTCCCTGCATGATTTAACTTCACGGTGTAGTCGTGAAGCCATTTATTAACATGCCTGAACCTACTCACATGGACATAGTCCGCACGTGGTTTAGGCCCATGGTTATGTAACTGTTATGTGGTTTTTATAAAATTTGTTTATGTATTGCAATACGTTTCGCATTTGAGTGTCTTTAGGTTATGTTTTTGTGTAATAGTTTGTTCTTTTTTAGAACTAAGCTTGATACATAGTATTAATGTGGTAGGTTAGGTATTAGATTTTAACATAGGTTTTGAATCATAGTTTAAATACCATAGCTCATGTCCCTTTTTAATGAACCACATTAAAACCAAGTGTTACATTGTCACATTTCCACCATGAGACCTTATCAACAAAACCAACCCTGAGAGAACTGAAAACCTTGGCGAAATTGATGAGGTTGAAGACAACCTAAATTCTCTAGGTACATTGGACTGATAGATCCTCCTTGATCAATCCTCTCCACTTGAAATATTTTGGACCACCAAAGTTTGATTTTAAGAAGATACTAGGTGAGGGTATAGTTCCCTCACTTTTCTGATCTCCATCCACCTTACCTTACTCGAAATCATGCCCTTGAGTCCTACTTGAAGATATTCAACATCTCCATGCCTCAAATATTGAATATTCCTATCCAACATGATATGTTCCTGCAACTCATTCATGTACTCAAGTGCCAAATCATCATTGGAGATTCATAAAATTTCAGATTTTCCACATTTACAAATGAGTAAATTCGCAAGTAAGGAGGTTAATTTAATTGAAAAGCATTATTTCCAATCTTTTCCATAATCTTGAAAGGGCCATACTTGATGGGTTTTAGTTTCTTTCCTTATCCTTTCAACCTGTCTTTACTGATATCCAACCATACCTGATCACCGAACTGGAAATGATGATCGACTCAATGCTTGTCATGGCGCATTTTGTATTTGGCCTGACTCTTCTCTAATTGATCTTGCACTGCTGCATGTATCTAGTGTATCCATTGAATGACCTTAACTTCTTTGTTCACATCATCATGTTCACCCACTTTTTCCTCTTCACCAAACATGAAATCCATTGGTGACTTCGGTAGATACCCAAAACATGTTTCAAATGGTGATCAATTAGTAGATGAATGTAAGGTTCGATTGTAAACATGATGCACATAAGATAAATATTCATCCCACAATTTAGGATGTTTATTGCAATGCCCTTAGAGAATATGTATAACTGTCTTGTTGACCACTTCAGTTTCTCCACCGTTTTGTGGGTGAAAAGTTGTGCTATTTTTCAACTTTGTGTCCATGAGTTCCCATAAGGTGGACAAAAATTCTCCTACAAAATGAGTGTCTCGATTAGAAATAATAGAAGTAGGTAATCCAAAACGAAGCCATACCTGATTGAAGAACATATTTGCAGTCTGTTCATCTATCACTTACTTTTTGCCATGAATAAGAATACACATTTTGCTGAATTTGTCGACCACAACATAAAAGTAATCATGCCCTCTCCTAGACATAGGAAGTCCTCCAAAAAAATCCATGGAAATGTTGTCCCATGGTCACAAAGTAACTGGAAGTGGCATGTATAAACCAATCTTTCGATTGCCTGGTTTACTGGTCAAACACATCACACATCCTTTAATGCATTTAGCAACAATTACATACATACGAGGCTAGTAACAATACCCTTGAACATGTGCCATTGTTTTGCTCACTCCAAAATGTCTTGAAATGCAAGAAGAATGTGCATCTTGAACAACATGCACTCTTTTTATCTGTGGTATGCATAACTTACCCAGATGTTATAAGAACATGTCAGGAACATGATAATTGATTTCTTCCACCTGAGCACCATGAGTTAGCGATTCATAAATATCTTTGAAATCAGCATCCGTTCTATATTGTTCTATATAACTTTCATGTTTTAAAGAACTACTATGTAGAACTACGGAAGCATTGAAAGACAGCCTAGATAACTTATCAGCTACTTTGTTTGTGACACTTTTCTTGTACTTCATTACTAAGTGAAATTGATGAAAAAAAACCCCATTGATCTGTAACGAAGAGATTGTTGCAACTTAGTTTGAGATTGTAAGTACTGAAGCAACTAATGATCTGTGTGAATCACTATTTCCTTACCAATTAAATAATGTTTCCATTTCTTAACACTTTCGACCAAAGAAAATATTTCTTTATCATATGTCGGATAATTCATCACTACTTTAGAAAAAGTTTCTGAATGAAAACCAATTGGTTTCCCTTTCTGAAGTAAGACTGCACCCATTGCATAACCACTAGCATTTGTTTCAATCTCAAATGGATGTTGAATGTATGGTAAAGCTATGATTGGTGTTGTGACTATTTTCTGCTTAAGTGTATCAAAATATTTTGTTGTTTTCCTCCCCACTGAAAGGGGACTTTAGAACCTGTTAAAGCATGTAATGGTGAAGCAATCAAAGAAAACTAAGCAATAAATTTTCTCCAATAATGAATTGCACCTAAAAAACTTCTAACTTCAATCACATTCTGTGGTCTTGGCCACTTAACAATCACACTGATTTTAGCTATATCTATTTTTAAACTTCCACCTCCAACTATGTAACCAAGATAATTCAGTGAAGTCTTCCCAAACTCACATTTGGAAAGTTTAAGGTACAACTGTTCTCTGTTCAATACTTCAAAAACCTGCTTAACATGTTTAAAATGTTCTTCTATACTAGAACTGAAAATCAGAATGTCATATAAGTAGATTATGACAAATTTATCAGTGTATGAGAAGAAAACATAATTCATAACCCACATGAAACTTGTTGGTGCATCACACAAACCAAAAGCCATTACCAACCATTCAAATAGTCCCTATCTAGTTTTGAATGCAGTCTTCCAACATTTTCTGCTATGCGGATTTGATGAAACCCACTTCTTAAATCTAACTTAGTGAAATAGGAAACATTTTTTAGCTGATCAAGTAAATCATCTATCCTCAGAAGAGGATACCTGTTTTTGATTTTTATTTTGTTTAAAGCCCTAAAGTTGACACACATTCTCAATGTCCTGTCTTTCTTAGGAACCAAAATTATGGGTGAGCCACATGGAGATGAACTAGGGCGAATAAAAACTTTTTCAACCAATTCCTGTATTTGTTTCATTATTTCTTCGTTCTCTATAATTGATAGGCGATACATTCCAATATTGGGAATATGGGCATCTGAAATTAGTTGTATTTCATGTTGTATTTGTCTTTCTGGAGGAATATTTTTTGGTTTCTTAAATAGATTTTGAAAAGAATCTACCACTTTAACCAATCTATATTTAAACCAGGATTCGCAACCTGAAAAAACATCTTGTCGATCCTTATGTTGTTCTTTCACAACCATAAGTACATATTTCTTACTTGAACTTATTAATATCTTCATATGATTAACTAAAACTAAATCCAAGTGTTTTTTAAGTTTATGTTACTTGACAATAAATTCAATCCCATATTTCTTAAGATGAGATTTATGCTCTTTCCTATAAAACACTACATCACGATCATAGAGATAAGGACTTCGCAACACTACTCCACATATATCAGTTGGAATCACATCTAAATCTACTTCATAAATGTAATGATTTGTAATGGAAAATTTAATCGACACTACTTTGTGACATTAATGTGAGTTTCTTTATTCATCCAACCTAGAGGGTATGGTCTTGGATGATTATGTGTCTCCAACCCCAATTTCTTAACTAAATCTTTAGATATTAAATTTTCCTGTGATCCACTGTCAAATAATGTATCTATGTTTGTCTACTTGGAATTTATCATTATCTGAAATAATTCAACCCTTTTATCCTCATTTAGATGAATTCGATTGGACGAAGATATAGAAGTATTAGAACTTGAACCAATATCATAAGTTTTGCCTATTGAAACCATTGTGGCTATTTTACCTTCATCACCTCAGTCAGAACCAAAATCTTGGCCTTCTTCTCACCTTCCCTCTTCAGAAACTTCTTTGGTTTGAGTTTTGGATGAAGTTTCCAACATTTGGACTCATCATGTCCGATCCTTTAGCAATGAGTACAAGTAGGCCTTTCACATTCCTTTTGAGTTGTTGCTGTTCTCTTTTCCCTCAGATTACCCTTCTTCTTATTGTCTTTGGAATCCTTGATTTCCAATTGTTTGGTTGATTTTTTTGAAAACCTGAATGGCTTGCCGCCTGATTCAATATGTATGGCCTGAGCACACACTTCATCAAAATGATCGGGATTAAACATCGACAATGTATGCTACAAATATGAATGTAAAATGTCGATGTATTTTAATAAAGTTTCACGTGTATCCAATGAAATACCAAGCACCAATTCTTTCTTTCTGAACTCCTGAGTAAACTCCTGAAAACTCTACCATTTACCTTGCCTCAGATTCTACCAATCAATAAAATCTTGCTCATGTATCCCAAAGGATAGAACTATTTCCTAAGAGATTTTAAAAACTTAGACCATGAAGAGATGATTTTTCCTTTTCACTTTACATCTATTTGAGTTTTACTTTCCCACCAAATTAAATTTGTTCCCCCCATTCTAAGTGTAGCTAACTAAATTTTTATTTTATCATCAGAGATGTTCTGAATACGATAATACACTTCCATCTGCTTAATCCAGTTATCTAACTTTTCAGGATTCATTTCACCAGCATAGATAGGTAATTCAAATTTTACATCAAGTTTCAAAAGAGACATTTTCTTAGGTTTCTTTTCGGTTTCAGATTCTAAATTGGAATAAGAGGAAGAAGAGGATAACGATGGAGATGATGGAAGTGAAGGAGGTTTATCAGCCTTGCCTTTACCCTTTTCCTTCTTCGATGTCATTGAAGAAGAAGCTGCATCTCTCGCCTTCTTGTCTTCATACAATTCTCCCAACATATGATGCATGGTTAAGAATGCTTGCTGAAACTATTTTGCACTCATCCTATTTTCAGTTTTTTCACCTGCATCAGGTCTTGACATGGTCAATTTATGAACGGCTCATCGCTTTCCAATGTCTAGATTGATCTACTCAAGGATTCCTTCTCCTCATTGCGACTTTGACTTGGTTAACAATCAATGGAAAATTCTACAAATGCAACCTACTCTGATACCAAATTATATGATCTGAAATGATCATTCATTAAAACTAAAGTAGAATTGATTAGCCATTATTGAATTGAATGTTAGTTGAAAAAGTACAGAAATCAAGGAAAACTACTTGAGAAGATGACTTTATGATAGCTGAATAAATATAAGATAAATGCAAAATAGAAATGAAAATAGTATAAACCTAGTGATAATAGACAAAAAGTTTCATTACGGAGTTCATCCCTGATGGACTACGTCTCCAGGTCTGCTTTCAAGATGAGCGACCGCTTTATTAGGATTGAAACATGAGAAGTTGATTACACAAAGAAAAGACCAGTCTGAATTTGTACACAGTCACTTCTAATCATTGTCAACAGATAGCCCTCTGAACCAACTTTCCAATTCCTATCACGGTTCCCAATTTTGACTCCGGAAGCTCCTGTTACACTGAAAACAAAACTTCCTATGACCTCCAGAAACTGCAAATGAAAACCAAAACCATTCGTCTTGCTCAATGAAGGAAAAATTCACCTGTTAAAGGACTCCAAGTTAACGAAACCACCTTGGGTTGGCTTGTAGATGCATTTGCTTGTATTTGGATAGGTTTACAAGTTTGGTCTTATGGTTTAGTGCCACCTAGGTTAGGTTGGCATGGTCACCGAATTAATTCCAACCATAAACTATTCCAAAAACCCAAAAATAACTATATTATAAAGCTTTCCTTGCTAGCAGTCAGGTTGATGGCACAAACTTGTTAACCATCCATGTGATAAGGTTGTCAAACAAACCACAGAATTCCACCATTACAGGTCACATCCCGCGGTTCTGCTAATGACAAGCTGATAACAGTTTTACTAATCTCTTCGTATGCCAAGGTTTACATGGTGTGGTTCCAATACAGTTAGGGTCTACAATTATGGTTAGCCCCAACAGTTCGTTCACATGGTTGCAGTCCCTGCGTGGTTTAACTTTGTAGTTCAGTCCCGAACCTGTTTATTAACATGCTTGAACTTGCTGACATGGACATAGTCCTCACATCGTTTAGGCCCATGGTTATGTAACTATTATGTGGTTTTTATAAAGCCTTTTTATGTATTGCAATATGTTTCACATCCGAGGTTCTTTAGGTTAGGTTTTTGTGTCATAGTTTGTTATTGTTTAGAACTAGGCTTGATACATAGTATTAATGTGGTAGGTTAGGTTTTATATTCTAACATAGATTTGAATCATAGTCAAAATACCATATCTCATGTCACTTTTTAATGAACCACATTAAAACCAATTGTCACATTGTGACAATTCCACCATAAGACCTTACCGACAAAACCAACTGTGAGAGAAATGAAAACACTGGCGAAATTGATGAAGCTGAAGATGATCAAACTTCTCTAAGTACATTGGACTAACAGATCCTCTTAGATCAAGTTCCCATTCTGATCCTCTAAAGCCACCTCCAGATTCATTGTGCATTCCCTATTGTGGTGGACAATGTTTATTCTTATTCACTCATCTACAACAAATGGAAATGTTCTAGGATCTGCTATCCACCTTGCCTTTATCAATCCTTATTAGACAACCAAAATCTTGGTAAATTACCTTAAAAACCCTATCTATTTGATTCCATCACCCAATTAGTTATTGGTTTCAAGCCTAACCCAATCCTACATCAACACAACCTATCCAAAAAATCTGACCATGGTGTGAAAGTTAGAGAGAGCTCTCTATGGATTGAAGGGGATAGCCTTCAATCTACAAGTTGGAGTGAAAAGGTTACCTTGGAAACTTCTCTCCCACAACCAAGATAAATTTATGTTTGCTAACATCTTGGAAACCATATTGGGGATTCAAAACTTACATCTTTCCCATAACTATTTTAAGGATTAGATCTACTTTTTGAGGGAAAACAAGAAATTGGATAACAACATTAGCTAATAATTTTGCTCTGGAGACTCCACAGTGTATAGTTTCAGGATATTTCATTGGAAATTATGGCATATATAAGGATTAATACAAGGAGCCATCGAGATCCAAATCCACTAGAGGTCTTGACAAGTCCTAAAAAACTCTTCAGGAAAAAGAAATATGCAAAAGAAACATGTACCTTTCTTTTAGAAAAATACCTCTCTTCCTAAAAAGGGAAAATCTCTTGAAGATGTTAACACTCAAGTTGTTCCCTACTTCCTAAAGGGAATATAGCCGAGGTAACCACTGACCAATCTTTTAGCTACAGGTCCTAGCCTACCTGCGACCAGAGAGGGCTCTCTCTTTATAATTTAGCTTTGTTGATGAATGTTTTTAGGCTAGTTATGGGGTGCTGTTTTGTTTGAGTTTTGGTGGGTTGGTGAGTCCAGACAGAGCTGAAATATAGATCATTGAACAGTTTGGTCCATTGGGTAATGGAGTTGAGGTATTGTGCTACTGAAGTATGTTTATGAAAGGCAGAGTGTTGCTGCAGAGCCAGATAGGCATATGTGAAGCAATTTTACCAAATTTTTTGATGAAGTTACAGAATTAGTGAGTGAAAGGCAGTTAAGAATCTTTCACTATGCTAACAAAGGAAAAAGTGAAAGTCTTGCTTAAGAGCAGTTAAGAATTCTTAAATAATATTCGCCATGATAGAATTAGTTTAGACATGAGCAATCAAGAATTCATATCCATGGCTAATCCAGAAGAAAACATATTTAGAAATGGAGATTGAGCATAGGGTGTTCAAAACAAATCCTAGGCTATTCTTTTTCTCTATTTACTATGATTATGAAAACATAAGAATCATGGAATACACAGAAAACACATACACAATTCAGAGAAACTTATTGCTCCAGCAAATGACACATGAATTCTGCAACATAATAGAGCTATTCATTTCCATCTTCAGACAACATAGGAACCAGAAATCTCCACCAGCTATTTGTATTATCAAAATGTCTCAAATATACAATTGAGCTCTTCAGAAAGAGTTTCACTACAACCGACCCTCAGTACGTTATTTGAGGGGATATATATACAAAATAGGATACAAAATATCTCAATGGTGAGTTATTGTGCAATAAATTGCACCACCAACTCTCTTACAAAAAGTAAATGAAAAACATAACTATAGCATTTAATGTTGAGATGGCAGCTATCTGTCTGTCAGATAGCTTTTGACTTTATGGCTCAGGAAAGTGGGCTATAGCTGTGCCTTTAACTCTGCATTAATTGAGCCTGTTGTCTGGGTGTGTTGGTGAGTCACTTATACGGATGCTCCCTGTGATGCATGTATGCTGATGTGTCTGCTGACTTGTACTGTGACCAAGACTTCATTTTTCTCAAAAAGGAATAATATAGTGGCATTACCTGGGCAGAATTTCCAGCATTGCCTGCCACCAATCAGCTGGAGGTAGTTGATGCCCCCTTATTTTCACCAGTGCTTCATCTGCCTCTGTATATCTGTAGAAGTTTGGAGGCACCTCAAACAGATGATTCATCTCATGTTCAATAAAAAACAGAGTTTCTAACTTGTCATACAGAGACTGTCCAGACGGAGGCCCTGCTTCTTCTGTGGAGCTGCTGGATGCTGTTATTTGATTTTCAGCATAATTGTTGATCCTTGTCATATACTGATTATATGATAGCAGCTGTCCTGTGCCAGTCACTAAGCTTGGCAGTCCTTTATCCTGTAATATTGTCATTTTTGCCCTGAATTCATCAATTTCTACTTTCATTTCCTGACACTTTCTCTCCAGAGTTTGAGTGAAGTTTCTCAAGGTCAGCACTTTTTTAGCTGTCAGGATGGTGTATGTTCTGCTGTTTATCTCCAGAGCTGCCAGTTCTTCCCTAGTGCAGTTATTGAGGAAATGTATCATTTTAGTGGCCTGCTCGGGCATTATTCCCAGTGCTGTTTTGGCTCTTTGTATTTCCACATGAGCCATGCCTATCAGCTCAACCTGCTCATAGATTGCCTGAATTGACCTCCATTGGTCCTGTATTGATTGGCCAATTTTGGCCCAAATTATCTTCTTTATTTTTGCTAAGGTTTTACCTAGGAGCAATTCATTTTCCAGAGTTTTTACTTTGGCCTCTAAGGCCTTTATTTCTCTTTGTTTCTCTGCTACTGTCATCTTGGATTTATCATAACTGGTCTCCAGCTTGGCCAGTCTATCCTTGGCTTCATTTATTTCAGTTACTTGAGTCTCAAGCTCTTTGACAGCTTTCATCAAGTCCTCCATGCTCATGTTGGATTCTGCTGCTGCTGTTGCTTCTGCTATTGCTCCTGTTGCTGATGTAGCTGTGGTAGGTGCTGGAATAGCAGGAGGGGCTGCTGCTGCTTGTGTAGGAGGGACAAGTCCAAGAGTTGTTGATGTTTGAGGGGGCTGGGATGCTGACTCCCCTTGCTTGTCCTGCAATGCCTTCTCTAATTTTGCTTCCATTTGCAATATTCTTTGATTCATCACTAGGAGCAGCTCCATGGCATCATCTACTTGCTTTTCTTGTGCAAGTTCAGTTGTTTGAGGGTGAATTGTAGGAGGCAATTTTGCCTGCTTTCTTAGTGCAGCAATGTCATCCTCTTTTTTCTTCATGAGGGCCCTAACACCGTTTGGATTCTTTGGGTCATGTCCCAAATCAATGATTATGTCTTCCAAAGTCTTTATCCTGTTGTCCTTTGAAGAGGAAGACAGCCTTTCCAAATCAAGTTGTGTATTTGTGTTCTTCAGGGCTTCTTTTAGCTGATGGGCCAGCATGGCCCTGTCTGCAAGTGTTTCATACACCATTTCCCCAGTCTATTTGTGCAGCTCAATCTGAACCATGGGGTGTATGTCTTTAGAAAATACCTCCAAGTTTGTTCTATAGTAATCAGCAGAGGTTTTGGGATAAGGGACTTTAGGCTTTAAATGAGTAAAAATCATTTTTTCTTCTTTAAGATCATAGGCAGCCATCAACCTTTGTTTTTTGGCAGGAGTTGTCTTCAAGAATTGATCATAGAGCTGCACTCTCAACAATTCATTCTGTGCCTTGATCTCTATGAAGCCTTCTTTGATTGTTGCTGGTTTCTTTCCCTGTTGTCTTGAGGAGGATACCTCTGTGGTGTGTTGTATGGCCTGTTCTAGCTGAAATGAGCTAGTGGCAGTCTGCTGGCTTGATTACCTTTCTCTGCTGTGGCTTTCTGCCCTTTCCTCACTGATATCTCCCTCCTCTGTTTTAGGGTCAATCCTTGGCCTCTTGGCTTCTGGTTGCTGTGTTGACCCTGTTAGAGGTGTGACCTCCTCTCTATCTCTCTTTTCTCCTCTCTCTTCATTGAGAGGAGTTTGCAGAACTGGGATTTGGGGTGGTCCAGTTTGCTATGAAGGGGCTTACCCTTGAGTCTGATCCTTTGAGGTGCTGGGTTGCCCTGTCTCTGTCTGTTGCTACTCCTCCATTATTTCTTTGCCCTTTGCTGTAGTGGTTGTTGTAGGAGCTTGTTGGGTGTTGTGTGCAGCTGGAGCAGTAGAAGTGCCTTCTCCTACTTGGACTGGTTGTTTGAACAAGACCTGTTGACAAGAATCCAAGTCAAGAGTTTTTTCCAAATCGTTCACAGTCTGCTCCATTTTTTCTTCCTGAGTCAATTCTTCTACTATTGATTCAGGTACCCATTCATCTTGGTTGGCAAAGTGTTGTATTTGTGGGTATGGGCAATGCTTATAGGCTAGCAGCCTATACTTGACCCTCCTAGTACTGATGAAACCTTCAGGGTCATAAGGGACCCACCAAAAGCTTCTTTTGAGTTTGAGCTGTTGCCCTAGTATTTGATCAGCTTCTTGCCAACCATCTTTCTTATTCATGACAAATGGGCCTAGGTGGTCTCTAAACTTTAGGTTGGCTTTCTTTTTGGCACTGTGGAAGTGTGTAAGATTAGAGTTTATGAGTTGACTATAGTTTCCAGGGCAAACAACCTCATAGGCACATATTTTGGGAGCCTGTAGGGACAGAGCTCAAAACCATAAATTCTGATAACTGTGTGATTTTGGTACGAGTACCAATCACCTATTTTGTAGCTCCTGGACAGTTGAAAGATTTTCTGCATATCTTTGGACAATCTGGCAGGAGGCGTCCTCTTTAAGAGGCATGTGACTGGATATATAAACTGGTCAATAAATTCACAGTATGAGTAAGGGGAATTCTGGACTTGGTGGAAGACTGAAGACCAGAAGATAACAGACCTCCTCTCACCCTGTGAGTCTAGCTTCTTGATTGGGCACTGGAAGCAATCTGTTTGATAGTACATGAAATAGGTGATAGATGTATGATGAATACTTAAATATTGCCTCCCTATTCAACCTTGACAAATTGGTCATGTATCTTGTTGGCAATATATTTGGCATAATTGTACTTCATAGCAGGGGCTTCTCAAGGCTATATGCAGACATCATGACTAGCACAGTTTCATCAACATGCTCATTTGTGGTGAACCCCAGCACAGAGGTTAACATATCCACCAGCAGCTTGCCTACCTCATTGAAATTTGCATATGAAAAAGGAGGTGGCCCAGAAGGTTGGCAGTCTGCCTTCATGAATTTCTTGGCTACTACAGCAATGTCTGTGCTAGAGAGCCTGGAGCCCTCATCCAGCAAGTACTTAATGGACAATGGGTATAGCAGCTGGGTTTGCTTGTAGTTCAACATTTGATTGATGGAATCTGGTGTTATGTAGAAGAGGATGCTCCCAGATGGAGACTTCACAACTCTGAGCTTCTGGTCATAGTTTTCCGCACAAAGGTGAATAACTTCAGGGAAAACATTCACAGATGGCAGGAAGTAGGTGGGCAGATTGGATTCCCAGATGCCATACATGTCACTGTTGTCCAAGTGACTGTTCCTTAGCTGGCAGAAGGTCTGTAAGTGGTTCCTCTCTGCCACAAAGTCTATAATGAGGAAATCACTGTCTACCAGTGGCATAGCTTCCAGCTCTTTACTAGGTGGATTCACAGGAGCTACACCAAGTGTAGATGGAGTGGCCATGTCTAGTTTCAACTGGATGTTTTACTTGACTTTCAGGTTTGGTACAAAGGCTGAGGAATGCCTGCTAAATTCTGTTTGGCAGTGAGCAGCTTGACAGTGTAAGGAGACTCTCACAGGTCTAATGAACTGTGGAGCACTCTGTTTTGAAGAACCAGAGTGTGTTTGAGCTAATTAGCTGGTTGTTTCAAGGGAATTTGTTATAACAGGAGTGAGGGAACTGCTGTATTCGTTTTTAGCCAGTAGCTCGGCTTCTCCAGTTGTTTTTATGGTGAATTTGTAGAGGGGCACGGGTTTCTTCCGGAGTTTTGTTGCACAGGGGTTTAACTAGGTTCTTAAGTAATTTCAGTGGACAATTTATCAGTGGGGAGCTTTTAGCAGAGTTCTTTTGCAGGAAATTAGGAGAACAAAGGAGAAATGGGGGTAAAGAAGGTCGCCTGCGGCAAATACCTGGTTTTTATGGCGTACGAGGTGTCGGACTGGACTAATGGCAGGCACTTGGGTCGACGATGTGGACGGCAGCAGCTTTGGCGGGTGAAATTTGGATTTCGACCGTTGAACTTCGTTTTCGCATGCAGAGGAGCTCTGGAAATAACGAATAAGAATGAAGAATAACGGCTAATTCGCGTATTTTTATGAATTTTTGGCCCTTTGGCACCATTTTGGTGATGACGTCATGCTGATGTCATCATGGGACCGGGTACGGCAAGGTGACATGGCAGCTGATGTGGGTGCCCAGGTGGCAGTGACACGGTGGCAGGGTGGACAGGTAGACAGTCAACGTGGAGGTGACGTGGAGGCATGGTGACGGAACAGGCGGGGTGACGTCATGCTGACGGGGGACGGGGCAGTAAGTGGTTTCCCCGGAGGGCCTAAGGGTGGTAAGTGGTTTCAAGGGGGGGGCTCCGAACAATGTGGGAGGCCGACACGTGGCGGGGGTACGGCGGCAATACTGCCAATCCCCTGGATGCAAAAGGTCGGGCACCTTCGTTATGAAAATGACCGCCCACCGTTGGATGGGCGGGGTCAGTGATCGGGTGGTGGGCGGTGAACCCGATGTGACGACCATTAACAGAGGGGGACCCACGCAATATTTTAATATTTTTCAATAAATTGGGCGCAGGGTGGGGGGGGTAAAAAACATTAGGTTTCGGGTTTATGGGTTAATTGGCGCCCACTTTATAAATGTTTTAATTAAAAAACTTTATAATAAATGTGTTTTGGGCGGAAAGAAGGGGTAAAGGGGTTAATGAAGGTGGGGTTTCGGATTTTTTGACCTTTGACCATAGTTTTTTGACCAAAACCAGAGTTTTAGGGTGAAAGGGGGGCTAATACTAACCCCTGATAGGTTAATATTTCCCAAGGAAGGGTTATATAGCTATAGTGCTAGGGGGAGGGCATTTATACATACTTTTTGGGAGATTTTTCATAGATTCTAATAGAATTAGGGAAAGGGGGAGTTAGGGAGCTAAATAGTACATTAGTGGTTGATATGACTTTCTGGGGTGAGTGAAGGGGTAAAGACTAAGTTCTAAGAGGTAAAACTTAGGATTTGAAGATAAATGAAATGATAAGAAAGATTTTTTACACAAAAAATGTGGCTTCTTCTCTTCATTAAACTTCATGGTTTGACCCAGTAGTTTGTCATGAAATGAAGTGGATCTGGACACCTGAGCAGATCTCAAGGTCCTTGGGGAAGTTAGTAAATGATGTTTGGGGAAAATAGGGGAAATTAGACATGCTTTCAATGTTTTTGTCCTCCACCATCTGCTTTTGATGCCAATACCCTGAGTGGCATGAGTCTTTGCACTTAATAAGCCAATTGGTGATGGCCCTCCATTTCTGCAACCTTGCACTACTTACCCATCCTAGTAATCCTAACATTTTTTCTTCATTTGAAGAGGGTGCACTTGAATTAGCAAACCTTGATTGTCCTCTTTTTCTTTTGACTGCCCTCCTATCTAAAATGTACCCTTATTTCTTCTAGGGACCTAGATTAAGTAGTTGGGCACCTTCATTTCTCTACCTAGCTAGTCATCTGCCAAGCTTGAGCTGTTTGGACAGGAAACATTCTCTATTCTGCAACAAGCAATTTAAACATGGCATGGTCCAGTTTAGACTATTGGGCCATCCATCAAGTATGATTAGCAGTAGTATTTGGAGAGCATGATACTGCCCAAAAGATAGTAGTGACATTTTGACTGGCCACTTTCCTGGTCTTTAGTTTGGGGTTCATTTTCACTTTTCTCTTTGACCATTTGATTTTCTTTCCTTTTGATTATTCTTTTAAGGCATACCCTCTTTTCATTTTTTAATTTTCATGGCATGTACACCAAATATGGAACCTTTGCAACCTGCAATGATGAACATATTTAGCCCTTCCACTGTCAATCATGAAAGATGCAACCTATTGGTATAGGAACCCAACAGAAGACATTTAGTTTGATTTGAAATTTGAACACAGTCTATTCAGATCTAAATCAAAATCCAATTGTCAGAGATAATCCTTTTTGAAACAAAGCTAAAACCTTTCACTCTTAGTATAGTTCAAAGAATAAGTAATTTAGAAGAAGATAAATACATTTCACCATAGTTTTATAAATTAGAACATCTAGTTAAACAACTTCAAACAAGTGTTTCTAAATCTCCCACCTTCAAGAATATTGTGCCATCCTTTTTTTCTCCAGTAGCTTTACTTCGATTATTCATCCTACATAGTTTTGTTTCAACTGTTCCTATTGGATGTACTATACCTACTTCATCAACTATTATAAAAGCAGTTTCACTTCCTCTATCATCTTCATTCCAGATCCCTGTTATTAGTTCAAATCCACCTTATACAATGGCTACTATATATACCCCTCTCAATCTCCTAGCTCCTCTACATCATATGCCTTTGAATTATGGCCAACGTTTACTTCAGTTTGATGGTAGAAGACTTCACATAGCTTAGCGGCATGTAGACATGACAAACTGTTTTATTGATCTAGAGGAGGTAGACCAGGGGATGTTAAACTCAAACTTTTTTCACAAATCCTATCAGAGGAAGTTACGATAGGGTTTTGAGATTTACCAACAACAAGTATAGCCAATTTTCAACAGTTTGAACAAATATTCTTGGTTATGTGGGAAGTGAAGAAGAACCCTTTGTAGATACTGGAAGATTATGAGAATTTAAAGAGGAATGCAAGGGAACTAGTTCAGGAATTTACAGTTAGGTTCAACAGAATATATAATTCTATCCCTGTTAATATCAAGCCACATCCTAGTTTAGCCCTATTACATTACCCTGATAGTTTTGATGTTGAGTTAGCATATCATATTACAGAAATAAATCCTACTACATTAGAAGATATGTAGAGAAATTATATCGAGGTGGAGGCAAACCTGTTGGCCAAGAAAGCTAAGATGAAGGTTGAAAGGAGAGTAGGATTTAAATAAGAACACATTACTTCTTAACGAGACACAAACTTTGATGTGACATTAAAAAGCATGGAGAAAATAGTTGATAAGTTGAAACCTCCTAGAAGTGAGTCCCAACCTCAAGTAGGGAATCTTGGTTTTAGAAGACCATTTGGAGCTCAGCCTCATTAGAAGAATCTAGATGAGTAACAAACTATTAGAGTTCCCTTTCCTAAAAGCGTTTTTGAAAAGGAAGATAATGAAGAAGTTGAAAAATAACATGTGAGTTGTTTTGATGATGAAGAGACACTGTTAGCCTCACTCTCTTAATAATCAATTAATAAATCCAAACATTAAATTAAATTAATAAAATCATGAGAACTCCTCAAACTAATGAGTCTAGTTTTGCATGAGAGATTCTCTCCAACTATCTCTCCTAAATTAATGTGTAAGTTGAGAAAATGTCTCAACCAAGTGAGTCTAATATAGGCACACTATCTTAAGACCACTGGCTCATGTATTTAAATGTATTATTAAACTATTTGAAAAAGAGAGAATTACATGAGCATGAGAGACCACATGATGGCTCTCTGTCTTTTCTGCAAATTTGTCTTTTGTGTGTTGCTGGTTTGATTATTACATGTTAATTTTCTGTGTGTGTTTAATATGGCTGAGTGGTTTCAACATGTGGTATCAGAGCCAATATCTGTGTGTTGGGATTATCGATGATTAAGAAAGTGTGATATCACATGATGTAAGAGATACTTGAAAGATGTATGCTCGTGTGAAGTCTTTATCAAGATTTCTTGTTGCATAGATGGACATGAGGTCAGAGTTAATGCATGGAGAATACATTCTATATAGACTGCGTTGATGAGAATTTGTGGTACATATTATTATGTGTTAATTTTCTTTGTGTGTTTAATATGGCTGAGTGTTTAAATTGGAATATCTAATTCCTACTTTTCTCAGTTGTGATTCTTACTAAGTAAAGGAGTTTGTTTTTAGTAATTATGGTCTATTTCCTATATTGATGTGTGCTTGAGATATTCCCTCAACCAATAGATTGTGTGTCCAAGCTAGCATACATATCTTGAGACAACACTTCTTGTATATATGTAATTGAATTTGATTAATAAATAAATATGGATTCTCAGGTTTCAACATGGTATCAGAGCCCTAAGGGCCTGGCCCCTCGTGGGCTTGGTCCACCTAGGCTGAGGGAAATAAAATTATTATTGTGTAATGTGTTTGTGGTAATTCTTGTCTATCATCTATTAAAATAACTTTTGACCATTGAAAAACTTGGGCATGTGGATTAAGTTTGGGATGGATATACAATGCGAGACTTAGAAATCCTGGTTATCCGATTCTTGAATCTTTGGGAAATCCTGAAATGGTTTCAGGATCAGTCATGACAAAGATCTTGTGAATAGTAAGCAGTGGAGGAGCAAGGATCAAGTGGTGGCACAGAGGAGGCTGTTAAGTGAGAGTTGATCTATGCTATGTGCTGGTGAGGTCATCATGATAGTGGCTCCGGATCTGCTACGGATGAGCGATCCTGGAGCAAGTGGTAAGTGCAGCAGAAAAGTGGTGAGCCAACATGGATTGACAACATGTAGCAGCTGACGTTGTATCTACTCGTGGAGTAGCTCGGAGTGGCATGACATTGATCAGAGGAGGCACAACGTGGCTGTAGTATCAACATTTGATCTATTGGTGGATTTGCGAATAATCAGAGGGCGATCAAGTGGTGGTGAGTCTGCCCGTCATGGAGGAGTAGCAGATTTGTAAGTCTGCATGGAGACCTATGACTGCTAAGATCCCAGTGCAATGGAAGCTTGGTGGTGCTGCCTTCATGTGGGAGGTTGAGTCTTGGTGGTCGCAAAAAATCTAAGAAGGCACGACTCTAAGGAGGGAGGGTGTCAACCAAAGGAGAGTGGCAGATCTAGATCGATTGGTGGTTGTATGAATGCTGATAGCCATGGGAGTCAAGGCATCCTCTTATGTCATTTTTTAGCCTGTTGGTGGATATGTGCAGTGGCTAGTGAGAAAATGAGCAATCATGGACAGATCAGGATGCAACAACGATCGATCGAAGCCTCCACCATTTCCAATTGCGAGCATGCCATGGAATAGTTAGTTTCCATAAATAACCGACCGCTATGCCCTTAAGAAGGATGACCTAGTTTCTACTCTCATTTTTTGGCTACGAAGTAATCTTGCCACTTTAGGGTGCTGGTGAATAAGGGGTTTGGTGATATCGAGGCTCTGCATAATTATGGTTTGAAGAAAATGAAATTATTCAGTGGAGTTGGGATCTGAAGGCAAGCTGATATTGTTTTTCTCTTATTGGGAGTATGAAAGGTGTTGGCTCGCTCAAGCTAGAGGGGGAGGGAAGACATGGTTTCTACTACGGTGATTTTATGGAGGTGATTCAATGGCCATGGGACTGCACTCCAAGAAACAAGTGGAGGAATTGTTCCAGAACATGGATATCAGCACCAAGCCTCAACCAATTGATGCACGTGAGGTGCCTACAATTGATCGGAACAACTCTTTCACCAATTGTTCCATGCCATCATCTAGTGAAGACATCAATACTCTGGAAAATGAGGGGGAACAAGCCTTTTTGGTTGAACAGGGTGCTCACTATCCTATTGATAACTATGGATACTATTCTAATGTTTATGCCACACATGGTGTAGAATGGAATGAGCATGGCCATTTTGTTGGTGTAGACTCTCCCGATTTTCAGTATGCTGAAATTCATCAAGAAAATGTACCTTTGGTATAGTATACAGTGAGGCACAGTGGCAGCAGTTTTTTGAAATAAGAATGGGGGCATTGGTGGGTGGAAACTGTTAGCGTTTGAAATTTCACCTCAGGCTGAGAAAGGCAAATCTCAAAGCTACATCAAACCATTCAGCCTCGTAGCTAGCCCTATGGGGCAGGAGAAGGCTCTCTCCGGTCTCTCTCGGAAAATCTTCAATTAGGGAGATGACCAACAAAGTAACACTGATATTAGGCTAGTAAACTGATTAAAGAGGTTGATTTTGAAATTTTTGGGTTTTTGGTGGCAAATTGAGGAAGTGGCAATTTTGGGTGCAGGGATTTGACACAGTTTCTGTAGGGGGTTCTTTGGGGCGAGATAGGAGACATTATTGATGCCTTAAGCTGAGGTGAATGGATGAGAAAGACAGGTGAGGAGCTAAGGAGGGAAAACAATAACTTTGAATCCTCCTTAAACAGTAGAAAACATTGAAATTAAACAAACT
>APFE030744253.1:127098-155810 GCA_000404065.3 Pinus taeda
GTGCGAAAATGAGGAATTTGGGGAATCTCAGTGATGGGAAGCATTTGGTAAGGTACATTAAGGATAGGGGAAGGTGTACGAACATCAGGAAATAATTTTTGCCGATGATTTGACCATCCAAGAGAAATTGCCTTCAAAACCCTAGGAGAGGGAAATGACCTTACCTAGGCGCAACTGAAGCATGAACAAGCTGTAAAATGACTCATTAGACACTGACATGATAATGAAAACCCTATGAATGATGATAGACTCATATGAATAGTGACCGAAATTGGCATTTGGGCAACTTTAGAAGGAGTTAAAGCAAACCCTAGACCTAATGCATGGTGACCAAAGTTTGCTTGAAGACTCACCGAAATGACAAAATTTGACCTTGACACTTCAAAATCACTTTGTAAGAGCATATTTGATCACTGGAGGAAGGCTGGAAAGACTGAAACTAACAGAAACCATATACCTCCAAGACTATTTGATACAAAACCATTGATGCCAACAATTAACATGATTTTGTAAGTTGTAAGGCATTCTTGTGTGTATTAATATGTAATGTCATGGTATGGTATTTCGTTGTTTCATGTATTATGTCATGGTATTTTGGGTGTTATTGAAGTGATAATGATTTGACTAACTATTGTCACAATTATGAGTGTGTGTTGGAACTGTTCATTCAACAATACACAAATTTGTAGGAATTATTGATTACCAAATATGATGAAGACAAGATACTAAAAATTGCAACATTAGAGACTGGAGAAGACATGATACTAAAAATGGAAGCATAAGAGATTGGAGGATGATGGACAATCAAGTTTGTGTGAATTAGTGTGAGTTTGTGGAATAGACTCACTAGCATGTTATTTTATGAGTCACATTTTATTAGTAAGTAGGTCTAGGGTGTTTTATAGTGGTCTTTGTAAACTGTGTACCTAGTAACTCCAGAGTTAGAGTGTGAAATGTAAGGCTTTTAAGGCATGTGTATCCCCATACAATTCGTGGTAATCTAAAAACCACTTTGTATTTGCAGTGTCAGTTTGTGGTAAGCCAGAAACCACGTGTAACAGTGAACTGGGATAGAGATTCTTTTTGGCGTGGTTTGGGGTTAGCCGAGAAAAGCCTCGGCTTGGTTGAGTTGGGTCTTTGGAGTGCCCTAATGGCAAGTTTGTAGCCTAGAGTGGCTAGAGTGCCCTGGTGGTAAGTTTGTGGCCCATAGTGTTTGAAGTGCCTCCATGGCTCAGTTAAGCCTTGGTGGTTGTGTTGAGCCTTCGTGGCTAAGAGCCCTTGGTGGCATGGTTGAGGGTGATCCGATAAAAACCACTGCATGATTACAGGTAATGTGACAAAACTCAGGTTAACAATGATGGAGGGGGGTTTACACTTATAGGTACATGTATGTAGTTATAATGGTTGACAGAACCATGTATGCTAAGGACATCCTACAAGACTGGCAATTGCAGTGGTTGGCACCCATGTAATCCAATAGATGGTTTTTCCTTTATATGGACACTGACATATTCTTTTTGGTATATTTTACCACAACTAGATTTTGCATATTGATATGGGGAGTGTTGGAATATCTAATTCCTGCTTGTCTCAGTTGTGATTCTTAATAAGTAATGGAGTATGTTCCTAGTAATTAGGGTCTATTTCCTACATTGGTGTGTGGTTGAGATATTCGCTTAACCAATAGATTGTGTGTCTAAGATACCATAGGTATCTTGAGACAACAGTTCTTGTATATATGTAATTGCATTTGATTAATAAATCAATCTAGATTCTCAAGTTTTAACAGACACAAGTATTTATAAAAAAATAAGAACATGACGGGTTTGCTAGAATTTCAAGAGAAAAAGATGGTGAGCAACTAATGTTTGATTCAAAAATATATTATCAGGGGTGTAATAATTTTGTTGCTGATTTTTAGAGGAAATATAATTTATGTGGAAAAGATGTCACTGTTGCTAAACCTCCTTCAGGAAAGGTCATTATGGGGAAGAAATAAAATGATCCCAGGAAAATAGAAGAGCCTAAGAAGATAGTGAAAGTAAGGATGGATGTATCTAATAAAGGTGAGGAAATCAGAAAGGAAGGAAATGTTAAAGATATAGAAAAGGTCCAGCCTTTTTCAACCTAGAAAATGAAATGGGGAAGATTAAAATGCCTGTTCCTTTTGGTAAATTGTTGAAGAACTAACAGTACAAAGAAATTTTTTTCAAAATGATAAAAAATAACCAGCTAATTAAACTTTGAGCATCAATATTCCATATTCTCTGAATATACAGTATAATGCACCCGAGTGTTTATTTGTTCCTCGTGCTACTTAAGTAAATGAACATGTGCCATCTTTTTATGTAAGATTTAATATCTATGACATGGTTATACATACTGCAATGCTTGATTCAAGGGCTTCATACAATTTGATTCCCAAGGTTGTTATGGATAACTTAGGACTGGACATCCCTAGACCATACAAATATTTTTTTTCATTTGATTCTAGAAAGGGACAATGTATTGGGTTATGAAAGAATTGGTGGTGAATTTAAGTCAAATTCTAGCAATGAGCATATTAATAGATGTTGTAGTAGTAGACATATCACTGAGATTTTGTATGCTACTTTCTCAAGCTTGGGAACCTGAAGTAGGTGGTACTTTGCAAATGGACATGTCATATGCCTCCATCCATGTTTTTAGAGAAACAAGGAGACTGTATAGGGATATTCAAATGAAATAAGTGGTAAGTAGTAAAGCATAACCATAAAATCATACAATTTATGTTGTAGATAATAATTTAGGATCAACAACTCTATTTAATGACCTAGATTTGGAGGAATAAAGTCAGCAATAGGTGGAAGAATAAATTCAAATAGAAGGTGAATAGATTGATACCGATATGCAATGGAATTTGAGATTTGATGGCTCTGTTTGTAAATAAGGAGCTTGAGTTGGTATATGGATCGTGCCACCTGAGGGACACAACCAAATATATTCTTTTATACTATATTTTGAGTGTTCTAACAATGTAGATGATTATGAGGCTTTAGTCATTGGTTTGAATATACTCAGAAAACAGAGAGTTAGGAGACTTCACAATTTTGGTGATTCAGAGCTCATTATAAATCAGGTTAAAGGGTTGTGTCAAAAAACAAATCTAAGGATGATGACCTATATAAATGAGGTTTGGGATTTTGTTGATAAATTCTTTTTTGAGCCTACAATTTCAGTGGTTTCCAGACAGGAAAATTGCATTGCAAATTCACTGGCTACTACAACAAGTATGTTCAATGTTCCTATTTATCCCAATCAGCAATATCACTAGAAGTGAAATACAGACCTTCAATTCCAAACAACATAAAATGTTGGCAGGTCTTTGAAGATGATAAAAAAATAAAGATACTTCTAGAAATAGATCATGACTTTGCTAATAGTCCTATTGATGAAGAAGGAGATTCAAAAAATTAGG
The DNA here is from genome assembly GCA_000404065.3 of Pinus taeda. Lineage (NCBI taxonomy): Eukaryota > Viridiplantae > Streptophyta > Pinopsida > Pinales > Pinaceae > Pinus > Pinus taeda. The sequence goes on from APFE030744253.1 coordinate 130,556, forward strand.
TTGAAACAAATGATTTTGTAAATGTTATAGGAGATTAGAAAATAATCCAACTAACTAACAATTTTCTGCCTACTAGATTAGTACATTTGGAGAATATTTTTGATAGAAATGATGTAATTGTCAAACCAAAGATGAATCGTGATAGTAAAGAATTGCAGAACTGCAATTTGGGTACAAAAAAGGAACCAATGGTTGTTAAAATTTCAAATTCTTTAAATGAGGAACATAATAAAAAATATGCTACTTTCTTGCAGGAATTTTCTGATGTATTTGCATGGAAGTATGAAGATATAATGGTTTATCAAAGAGGCATAATTTAACATACCATACCCTTGAAAGAGAATTAAAAACATTTCAATAAAAAAATGAGAAGAATAAACCCTAGATTGTTTCCACTAATAGAGAAAGAGTTGAAAATTTTGTTAGATGCTAAGATCATAATTTCTCTTAGATTTTTAAAATGGGGGGCTAATTTAGTACCAGTAAGGAATATTAATGGGATATATGATTGTATGTAGATTTTAGGAACCTAAACAAAGTGTCATTGAAGGAAAATTACCCTCTACCAAAGATGTAACACATTCTGTGAAGCATTGTTGGATCTGACAGGATTTCAATCCTTAATGGCTTCTCAAGGTACAATCATATATTAGTAAATCTTGAAGATCAGGAAAAGACAACTTTCACTACACCAAGGGGAACATTCATGTATTCCAAAATTCCTTTTGGATTGATGCATGTAGGAGCTACATTTTAGAGGGCTATCGACATATATTTTGTAGGAGAAAAGGACAAGTTTGTGGTGATTTATTTGGATGAAATAATAGTGTATTTAACATCCAATTTAGAGCATTTAAAACATCTCATGAAAGTTTTCTTGAAGTGCAAAAAAATTGGTATTTCATTCAACCCCAAAAAATCACATTTTTCTATGAATGAGGGTAAGATGATGGGACATATTGTATGTAAGGATGAGATTCAAATTAATCTAGAAAGAATTGAAGCAATAAAAAAGCTTGATTTACTCAAAAGAAAGAAGGAAATCCAATTATTCATAGGTAGGGTAAATTTTCTACGGAGGTTTATTCCAAGCATTGCTAAAATATTGAGAGAAATTAACATGTTAAAGAAAGATAGTGAAGTCAAGAGAACCCTTGTAGCTAAGAAGTCTTTTAAAGAAATCAAGTTGGCAATAACTATTCTTATCAACCCAAACTTTTCAAACGAATTCTTGGTGTTTTCATTTGCCTCAAAGCACACTATCTTTGGAGTTTTATTGCAGAAAAATCAAGAAAACTAGAAGAAACCTATATCCTTTTTTAGTAGAAATTTGAGGAATATTGAGCTAAAATACCATATTATGGAAAATAAGGTCTTTTCCTTAGTGAAAGCACTAAAGGATTTCAGAGTTTATGTTGTCCATTGTCATGTGACTACATTTGTTCCTAATGTTGTTGTAAAGGACATCTTGAATCAACTTGACAGTGATGGTCGAAGAGGTAAGTGGATTGCAAAATTGTTAGAGTCTGACCTAGAGATTAAACCAACAAAATTAATCAAAGGTAAATGTCTAGCTAGAGTGATGACTGAAACAAATTGTTATACTTTGACCGTCATTTTTTTCATTTTTTTCAAATGATTGAGAAGATAGAATGACTTTCTAAGTAGCTGATGGAATAAAAAAAATTCGATGGTATAGTGACATAATTTATGTTTTTCAAAACTTGGAAGCCCCTCTAGGGATGGAGAAAATAAAATCACGATATTCAAATTTAATTAGTGCCAAGTTTTGTTGTATTGATGATTACTTATTTTTGAAAGATCCATTAGGGTTCCTTTTGAAATGTCTTGTTGAATATGAGACAATGCAGGTGGTAAAAATAATGTGATCAAGGAGTGTTTGAATAGAATCACTACTGTAGGGACACCACCAATAAAATCCTCAGGGCAGGTTATGAGCTCGGTATTGCAACAACAATGCTTCAACTCCCAAGGCTACCAACTTTAATTATCAACTCGGTGTTCGTACAAACTTAAGAGGTATCAACCATATATGTGCAGCATACTATGTGTCATTCCTTTTATGTCATGATGTAATGGAGTGAATGTACTTAAGTCAAATCCCAAACTAATTGCAGAAAATGAAATGTTCAAAATGGAACCTTAACCTATTGTAAGAAATAAAGTACAAGGAAAGGGACTAAAATCAAATGATAAAACACACCATTTTCTAACTAACTACTATGAGGATTTTCTTCAAAAGAATGCTAAGTTAACATCTATGCAATCTTATTGTCATAAGCATGTAGGTTCAAACCATCAAACCTTCTACTTTTGTGCATGTAAATGAATAAAATATATCTGTTTTTCTTTTTGTCTTCTTTTCATGTGAGTTTGAAAGCTAATCTCTTTTGGTGATGTGGAAGGTGGCTTGGATATGATGGTGAATGGTCAAAAGGCTTGGGAGACAAGTGGGGACCCTTTGCTAGATTCTTAGATGATTTTTCCTCAATTCGACCTCAAAACAAGATTTCCTATAGGATGTCCTGAAGAGCTATAAGATCCCTTGGAAACCTACAGGATACAACTGAGAGAAAAATGATGGATGTTGAAGGTGAAGGAAAGCTTAGGGAAGGTGGTTGGTGGATGGAATGAGGCAAGGGATTGGCTAGGACCACTTCAGAACTCAAAAACAAAGTTGGGAGATGGATGGATTTGCTTAAAAAGCTTGGAGAAGTTTCCTTGTGAAATGATGAAATTGGTGAGGGTTTAGTGAAAGAAAGTGAGGTCCATGGGTGGATGAAGTTGAGATGAGGTTGCTAACTATGAAATCTCTATGTACTCTTGAAACACCTGCAGTGCATCAAACATTAACATTTACCCAAAAATCATGAAAACAAGAAGAATTTCAATTATCTAAAGGAAACAAAATTTCATGAGTTAGATGTCTACTTCATGCATGAGGAGAACTTTGTAGAATGATATAAAACATTGATGAGGTCTAATATAAGACTGAAGATAGAAGAAATGGAAATCAAATCCTACCCTTTAAAAATAGCAAAATGCTGACGTAAGTGGGGAGAAAGAGGGTTAAAATGGTCTTGATGGCATGGAGGTCAAGTAGAGCCCTAATCCCATTTTCAATGATGAATTTTCTCAGTTCGGGCTCAAAATAGGCTTTTCTACGGGATGCCACAATGATTTACTATAGGATGTACAAATTTACTATAATTCATCAAATAACAAAGAAAATCGAATCCAAATTGGATGGGAAAATTCTTATTATTAACTAGGATGTCTTAGGTCCCCATTCCTAGTGGAATCACTCAAAAAGACCTCTTTTAACCCATGCTAAAAAAAATAGAAAAAACATTACTAGTCGAAAATCTAAAAATTCGAGAACTAGTGAGCTAGTAAATCTAAAAAATGCCTAACCAAATAAAGTGTAAATTCAATAGGGTGATTTTTGTTATGAAATAGAATGTTTTTGTGATCTAATGCAAGTTGAACCAACTCGATAGAAGCTCGTTAGAATTATCTAAAAAATAGCAGAAATGTTTTGTTCTTTGCTAACAAGGAGGTCCAACAATCTAGATTTGGGAATAAGAAGACTAATCCAAGCAGCTCAATGATTACTATGAAATTCAAAAGATTTTCCAAGGATGAAATAATTCTTGTGATCTTGCAAAAGAACTTACATCAACCAGTTAACTCAATCCTACAATGAGAAATCATTACTACTAAATGCAGAAACAGAAAGAAATAAAAACAAGAGATGCATGTGAATAAGAAGTGAAAAGAAGGAAAAAAACTGTTACAAAAGGGCTCTGAGGTTCATGGGATGGCCAAGCCCAAGGAAACTCAGAGATCTATAGAGGAGAACAATATTTAGAATCTAAATATGACACCAATCTTCGTTATTTTCATCAATACAATGACATCCCTGCAAAAAAATACAATGGAGCGGCAAAAATACGAGTTCTTTCCACACGAACACTAATTAAAATCCCCCTCTAGAGGAAAATTCAACTTGTTACTTGTACAAAATTATTAGGAATCATTCCCCATGAATGGTGGAAGTGTTCCCCACCAAAATCCCTTGATTAGTGGATCTGGTCCCTTGCTTAGTGGAAGACATTCGTATATTTTCTCAATCATTGGAGTTCCACAATCTATGCCATAATTCCATAATATCTTGTTGATTTATTATTTATTATTGATCCTTCTGCAGCAGTGAACAAGTCCCTAAATTATCTCCCCCTCCAAATATTCATAATTTTCCCAATATTCTCATAATAGTCCATAAAAATAAATAATATTAAGCACAAATATCCAATCATTCATAAACCTTCCTAATGAATATATTAAAGTTAAAAATATATTATCTAATGTAGAAAGAGAGGCTTAATGTGTTGAAGGATTGTCATGGGTCTTAATTTGTGTCTAATTTAGAGGCCCATCATACCCCCCTACTGAAAGTGTTGCTCATCCTCTGAACAACTTAGTGACCTCATCGTGCCTCATCCATGGCCATAGTGGGATTTCTCTTAAGCATTAAGAATATTGGCTGCAATTTTTGCAACGGCAAGCCCAAAAACATATTTGTACAAAGAAAAATCACAATTTCTTTAGACCATTATCTTGCTTTGTTGCCCTTATTCAATATGTTTTCTTGAATATTTTTCAGTTTAGCAAGGTCTTCCACACCCTTATCAACCTTCTGCTACCTTGTTCCACGATTTGGACACCTCTAACACCTTCAAAATTCATTTAGATGAGAACTAGGACATCCTGTAGTAATTACTATTAAAACTACAGGAAACCCTGTTAAAACTACAAGAAACTAGTTTTGAGCATAAATGGTAGTCTGAGGTTAGGGCAGGCCCTCAACTTGACTCCCATGTCTTTTTCCAATTTTTAGGCCTTGGAAAAAATCTATAAAGAGATTGGAGACCTCTTGGGAAACATATTTTCATCATTGTAGTATGAGTTTTTTTTTGATGGTGAATGCCTCATTTCTTTCTGTTGCCTTTGTTGGGCCTCAGTTTTGATCTTATTTTGCTTTGAGAAACTTACCTAACCACCTATTTATCCCTCATTTTCACTCCATCCATTTCATTTCAATGAATATTTGATGTCTAATCAGGTATTTAACTTTAATTTGTCAATTTCTAAAGTTTTTATAAAAGTTTGATTTTAAGTGCAATTTTGGCAATTTCAGAAATTCCCGTAATCACTTCATGGTTAATATGGATGAAGGCCACTTCAGCATGAATGGGATGCATGAATAGAAAGCTTGGGAACTAGGACCAAGCCACCTATGCTTGGTTCCAACATAACGAGCTTTATTATGCCTTTTTGGAGCTAGTCAATCATGACTAGTCATCCAGAAATCCCATCTAAATAGGGCTGTTTTGGGATTCCATGATATTAGTCATATTTCTTGGGATGAGGGAGTTGGATTCGACTTGGATAGGTGGATTAGAGTAGATATGTTTGTTAGAGTGATTTTAGATCAGTTGGTTTCATAAACTCCTTATTTAAGAGCCACACTTTGATGGCTCAACACAATTGACTTATGATACTTTTATGCTGTAATATTTTTGGTTTGAAGACTTAATTTGAAGACTTGTGTTACTCTCATTTTTTCTGTTCAATACATGGATGTGTGACTGATATAAAGCTTCTGATATCATCTTCAAAAGTGTGCAAGGCAAGGGTGGAGGGCCCCCACTCCAAGCTAAGTACACTTCCAAGTTAAACTAGTTTTATTTCATTGCAAATCTGGTTGATGATAGCTTTAGTTTTTCAAATTCTTATTTCAGATTGCCTTATGGTTATTCATAGTGATTGATTTCATTTGTTAATGGTTTATTCAGCATCTAATTGAGTTGGAAAAAAAGTGTTCAAGTTGGACATTCCCTCTATGAAATGGTGAATCAGAACTAGTCTCTTTTGTTTACATGCAAATAGTTTGTTTCCACTTAGATTTATATCTTGAGATGAATGAGTTATGATGGAAAACTTTAAGTGTCTCTTAATTTAAGAGCCTCTTTCATGTATAATTTATGCATCTTGAGTTTTTGGTTACAATCTCTAATTCATTAAGTAATAACTGAGGTGGAAGTGGACTTCTTGAGTTCAAGAACCCTTTCAATGTTTTCTCTTTTGAGCTGATTGAATTAGAGTCATTAGATATATTCTCTTTAGATTTTAATCATTTATTTTTCAAGGTTTGATTATCTCTGATGTTCATACATAGTGAACTTGCCTCAAAGTAGAAACAACCCGGATTGATAATAAATACTTGTGTTAATTTAGTTACATAAATTAGCTCAACATTTTGGCGTCGTTGCCGGGGAGGCAAATATCGGCATAGTCAATAGAGAGATAAAATCCAAAATAAAAAAAAACATTAGTTACATTTCATTTCTTTAATTATGTTTCTTTATGCCTAGAGTTAGAGATCCTCAAGGTAGATTTATCAAAAACCCCCCACTCCAAGCTAAGTACACTTCCAAGTTAAACTAGTTTTATTTCATTGCAAATCTGGTTGATGATAGCTTTAGTTTTTCAAATTCTTATTTCAGATTTCCTTATGGTTATTCATAGTGATTGATTTAATTTGTTAATGGTTTATTCATCATCTAATTGAGTTGGCAAAACAAGTGTTCAAGTTGGGCATTCCCTCTATGAAATGGTGAATCAGAATTAGTCTCTTTTGTTTACATGCAAATAGTTTGTTTCCACTTAGATTTATATCTTGAGATGAATGAGTTATGATGGAAAACTTTAAGTGTCTCTTAAGTTAAGAGCCTCTTTCATGTATAATTTATGCATATTGAGTTTTTGGTTACAATCTCTAATTAATTAAGTAATAACTGAGGTGGAAGTGGACTTCTTGAGTTCAAGAACCCTTTCAATGTTTTCTATTTTGAGCTGATTGAATTAGAGTCATTAGATATATTCTCTTTAGCTTTTAATCATTTATCTTTCAAGGTTTGATTATCTCTGATGTTCATACATAGTGAACTTGCCTCAAAGTAGAAACAACCCGGATTGATAATAAATACTTGTGTTAATTTAGTTACATAAATTAGCTCAACACTTAGATTGGTACAAATTCCATAACTTGTCCCACGAAGCCTTCGTCGTAGCTTCCCTTGATACATTCAGCAATACTAAATCTGAGACACACAATCGTATTGTGCTCTTTGCCTTCTGATCCAACTTCTTCCATTCTTCATCGATCACTCCCGTTGGTTTAGTACCCGGATCTACCGCGATCCACTAATCTTTATCCACCAACAGATCCTCCATCTTGAGTTTCCACGACTCAAAACTCTAACCATTGAACTTCTCAATCTCTATCTTTTTGTTGCTCGCCATCTTCTTTCCCCATCATAATCGATCTCGCAGATCTCCCACTGAATAGGTTCTACCACAGGCCCGAGCGAAACCCCTCAGCAACAAAGGCGTCCCCTTGAAGTCAAAACAGCTCTGATACCAAATATAGGTTTTAACCCATACAAAAATTACCTGCATATGAATTCTAAATCACAAGAAAAATAAAAATGCGAGAGAATAACACATAAAACAAGTATACATAGATATTTCTCACTGGATCCCAAAACCGGGACTACCAGCTTGATTTTTCATTATGTTCCTTTCAATGTTACAATACATATTTATACATGCCGAAGCATCCAATACCATGGACTGAAAACCATCGCATCCAAAACCATGTCGAAAATCATGCACAAAACCAAGGGGGTCTGCCAAACCTAACATAGGGTCAACCAAAATTTTCCGGGCCCTGCCCGGACCCCATAAAGTGGGGTTACAGGTACCCCTCAAACCCCCTGTTAACTATGTGGAAAGAATATAACACAACCCAACAGGTTTGTGGGTTAAACCCTAGATGTATCCATTCATAAGACTAAGTCTAGAAGAATTGAGATTGATGAAGGAATGAAAGCATGAATATTTCTCAAAACCTTAGGAATGATCAAAGAATACAAAGGTTAGGATCATTAGGGTTTGGAGCTGAAAAATCTAGCTAAATTGTTATCCCTATCAAATCAAATCAGGTTGGATAATTAAGCCGTGGGATTATGGATTGACTATACTTTTCATTTAAAATAAGAAACCCTAGCTCCTAAAATATCTTAATAATGTTGATTTGTAGATTGATGCATAAAGCTCAAAAATTAAGAGGGAGCTTGTAAGAGTTCAAAAGATAAATATTTTATATTTTTTTTCTTGTTTTAATATTTATTGAAATTGGATTTTTTATGGTTGGTAAACCCTACGTAGGGCTTGGATATGAAAAATGAACCAAATCCTAGAACTAATTATGTTTGTTTGAAAGATGAAACACTTATTTCTTCATGCTAATATGAACTTATGGATATTGATATGGATATGAACTTATTATGAAGGTTGATATGGACTTCTTGATGTTGATATGAATCTCTTATGGATGTTAATATAGATTTCTTGATGCTGATATGATCTCTTAATATTGATAAGGACTTGATGATGTTGATGATGATGAAGTGGACTCATTGATAACATTGACTCATTGATGATGAATTGGAATAAACTCCAAGATGATGATGATAACATGGAATCGTGGATAACATGGACTTGTTGATGATATGGACTCATTAATGATGTTGATCATGATAATGTGGACTCATTGATGACATAGACTTGTTGAAGATGTAGACTCTTGGATGATGATGATGTGGAATCAATGATGATGAAGATACGGAATTGTTGATGTAGATTTATTGAAGATGATGTAGACATGGATTCCTTGATGCATTGGGATCCTAATGATGTGGACTTCTAAATGATGTGAACTAGACTTTGATAATGGTATGGAATCCCTGATGATGTAATGAGATTGAATCGATTTGAGAAGGATAAGATAAAGAGCGAGTTGACACAATCTCAAAAGATAAGTATTATCTTGATTAATTTTATTGATTATTTCATTATGAGTCTCTTGGGTTTCTTGGTTGTTCTTGTTCTTCCATAGCCTCCTAATGATGATTTTAGGTACATAATGAAGACTTCCACAGTGTGGCAATCATTGGAAATGGTGGAAGAACAAAGTGAAAATGGGATGCGTGATAGGCTCTATACTCAGAAGGAGCAAACAAGATCTAGCACATTTCTATGAAGGTGGCTAGAATTTTTTGAATATTGATGTTTATCTAGATATGCTAAAGATGATCCCATGACTTCTTTGTTATGTACAAGACTTATGTGTAAGAGGGAGTTTCTTTTGAGGTATGAATCTGGTGATATCCTTGGCACAATGGACTGCAGGTCCATCAACATCTCCCTGATGAATGATTTGAAGAAGCTATAAGACTCTGATGTTGAATGGTTTGTTGATCTATTTGATGATGTTTGTTTCCATTGAAGCCACTTATCATTTGTTAGATTCGATTGTGATTTGTTGGATTCTACTATGGTTATTGATGCTTACTTCTATGAGAAGCCACTTATCATTTGCTAGATTCAATTATGGTCTACTAGATTCTACTATGGTTGTTGATGTATGCTTCTATGAGAAGCCATTTATTATCTATTGGATTTGACTATGGAGTTTCTGAGAGAATATCTGGCTGAAGTTGAATGAACAATTGAATGTTGAGATCCACCATGGCTACATTTATGATGTTGAACTGGTTGTTGATGTGAATAAATTAGTATGACTAAGAATTCCCTTGAAGAAGGAGCACTGATTACACAACATCATATTATGGACCATCTCTTGTAGGTTGTGTTCCATGAGACCTTGTGGTCTGGGAGATGTACTATGGATTCCTCCTATAGGCTATGTGTTATGAGACCTTGTGGTCTAGGAGATGTATCATACAGATTCCTCCTGTAGGTTATGCATCGTGAGACCTTGTGGTTCAGGAGATGTATTGTTGGTTCCTCCTATAGGTTGTGTGCCATGAGACCTTGTGGTCCAGGAGATGTATTCTTGATTCATATTATAGGATGTGTGCCATGAGACCTTGTGGTCTAGGAGATGTATTGTGATTCCTCCTGTAGGCTGTGTGATGTGAGACCTTGTGGTCTAGGAGATGTATTGTATTGATTCTTCTTGTAGGTTGTTTGTCGTGTGACCTTATGGTTCAAGAGATGTATTCTTGATTCCTCTTGCAGGTTGTGTGCCATGAGACCTTGCTTTCTGGGAGATGTATTTTTTATTCCTCTTATAGGATTTTTGCCGTGATACCTTGTGCTATGGGAGATTTATTTTTTATTCCTCTTGTAGGTTGTGGTTTGGAAGATGTATTGTTGATTTCTCCTGTAGGCTATGTGACATGAGACCTTGTGGTTCAGGAGATGTATTATATTAATTCCCCTTGTAGGATTTGTGTCGTGAGACCTTATGGTTTGGGAGATGTATTTTTGGCTCCTCCCTTAGCCTGTGTGTTATGAGACCTCATGGTCGGGGAGATGATTTGAGATGGATAATTGTATCTTTCCTTATGATGAGACTGATGATCTCTTCCTTAGGTTGTCAGATGTGAGACCTATGATTGATCAGAAAGATTCATCTTGAGAGAGATAATGAAAAATTCCTCCTTAAGTAAGAGGGAGTGTTGAAAAATATGGTAGCCATGATTAGCATTTTCATCTTAAAAAAGAAATAAAAATTCGAATTTAAAATTTGCCTCCAAAATTTATTAGATTAGTTGGGCCCCTAAGAGGCACCCATTCAACCCCTTTTGAAGGCTATATAAAAGATAATTTTTCCGCATTTGGACAAACATTCTTGTCACACATATCTTTGATCCAATGAAATTATAGAAGGGGTGAAATTTTAGGAGGGTCGAAATTTTAGGATGAGGCCGAAATTCTAGGGAGGGACAAAATCGTAGGAACATGGTTTTGACATGGCACTTCATCACAATTCTAATTACTGGTTTGTTTACTATTATGCTAATGTTATTTATGATGTATAGATGGACCTGTAAATTCTCTCTCTCTCTATCGTAAGGAATAATTTTACTGGGTTTTCCCCTTATGGGGTTTTCCCTGGCTATGTGCCTAATTTTATGTGTCTTTTGTCTCTTTGTTTCATGATTAATTTAATACTCTTTTCTGTTTATTAGTTGACATTATTCTTCTGTCTAACTACCTAAATGATATTAAATTAAATTCTATGTGAAAGTAATGTTAATTTGATCATTGAAGTAGTTATCAGATGAGGAAAATCTATATTCTAGCAGGTGACCTAGAAAATAAACACTTATTAGGACATAGGTTACTGAAGAAGAATATCAATAAAATAAAATAATTACAAATCTAAATAATGTTTTGTCAACAAAGAAACATGATAAAAACAATTGTTTTCCATTAAGAATAAAATCATCAACCAAATAACGTCATCTTCTAGATCTAGAAAATAAATTATAGGAGAATCAAAAAGATATTCACACTACCATGGAACATAATGACAAAAGAACTAGATTGAATGCAATCAAATCAGTGAACTTGTATTAAAGTATTCCTTAGTCAAAGTTTAACCAACATATCCTTGTCAAAAAAGTTTCCCTTTTATATTCCCCTTTGCATCAAAATGAGGGGTATATATACACATAGGCTTACAACCTTTCAAGGTCAAATAAAACTAAAAATTGTCTTTTTAATAGAAAGTTATAGAAAAAAAAGGAAAAACTATTGCAATTTTAGGCCTTTCAGCCAAATGACCAGATTGAAATGGAATAGGTGGAAGACAGAGTTCCCATACAGAGCTAAGAGTAACAGACAATGATCAAGAGTATCATGGGTTGCAAAGTCCAAGAAAAATGTCTTGCACACATGGAATAATTTCCACTGAAGAAAACTGAAATTAAACAAATTGACAATAACACTAAAATGAGGCTGCTACATAATCTCTGATTCTATAGTGACCATTTATTTAAAAATAGAAAAATAGATTGAAACAAAGCATACTTGAAACACTTCACATACATAGGTAAAAGAAAATTCACTATCTATTTGCATTAGATCCCTCTAATTATGAGGAAATAGTGACTTTGAGATTCAAATATTTAATCATGATATGAGCGTGCTTTGTGTTGGCTTGTAGGGGCCTAACCCAGGTTTAGAGGTGATTTAGCCAAACAAAACCCAGTACTACTAGCCCTTTTGGCAATAGTCCGTGGAGCGCAGACTGAGGTCTCACCCGAAGTAGTATGGGAGGGTGCTATAACTAGGTTTCTGCACCCTAGAGATGTCAGATGGTTTCAAGTGGTCCACAATTTGACCCTGTGCGCACGTTGCTACGCTCACTTATCAGTACCTCACAGCCTGCGATGCTGCCCTACTGGGGGCCCGAACAATGTTATTACGCAAATCCTTATTAGTAACCCAATATTAGTTGATCAACTTAGCTTATCTATATGCTTTCAATTATACTTAACAATATTCACCATTCATATATGTATGTGCAGTAAATAAATAGTATAATTGCAAATGATATCAAACAGGAAATAACACAATAATAAATGCACAAAATTTAGATAAAACTTCTCTTTGTTATTCTTCTTCCTTGGTTATAGAATCAACTCCGCCCTATGCACTTAGTTGCAAGGTTCTGTGCACTTAGCTGCAAACTCTACTAGGCCTCTGTGCACTCAGTTGAAAAGCCTCTTCCTTCTACTATGACCCAAGACACTTAGATTCTTACTCTATGCTAGCTATCTTCTAGACTCCATCTGTTTGTTAACTTACTTATTTACAACTTAGAGCCTCGCTCTATTTATACAATCCCATTGTTCATGGACCATGGGTAGGCTGACACTAAATTTAAAACTTAGGACTAACATCCCTATGACTCTAACATACTATTCACACTTTGCACCCATAATTCACGGAGTTTTTACAATAATAGCAACTCAAAAATTAGGCTTTAAGCCCCAAAACATGTCGTGGGGGGATTCCATGCCAATAGGCCCCCAACACAAACATCCTGACTCGCCCTCAAGTCACTCGGTCGACATGGCGATCTTGGCGTAGAGCCCCTCTAGCTGGTCTTGAATGGTCTGGATGTTTGTCGCGCACTGAGCTATTGCTTGTTGAACCTGCTACATTCATTTCTCTGTGTATGAATTGTGTCCTTACATCTATACCAACATCCGTTGCATATGTTTATAGTCCTGCGCCCTTGTCTAGCTCCTCGGGTCATGAAGACTGTACTTTGGCTGGTTAGTTAGATAGCTGGCCCACCTGTGTAGGGCTTCAAGCGACTGTCGTTTACTTTGCCTGGGAAGGGTTCTCCATTTAGTTTGACTAGCTGGACCGCGCCTCCGTCTGTGACCTCCTTAACTATGTATGTTCCCAGCCAGTGCATTTTGAATTTTCCCAGAAATTTTTCAAACTTATTTTCATACAGCAGCACTAAGTCATTTACCTTGAAGGTGTGCAACTTGATATGGTAGTCGTGCCAAGATTTTTCACGCTGCTTTTGTACCTGTTGATGAAATCCATCCAAAACCCATTCTTCCTTGAGTTCTTCTAATTGTGAGAGCCTTTCCTCCAGAGATTTGCGGTCCATCATGCCTGTAAGCGTTGCTATTCGCAAACTAGGCATGATATATTTCATCGGCATGACAACTTCCACGCCATAAACTAACCGGAAAGGTGTCTGTCCTGTTAGTTTCTTGCACATTGTTCTGTAAGCCCATAGCATGACAGTTACGCGAAGGTCCCAATCGCTTCACTGCATGTTGCATACTTTGGTCAACATAGTCTCTAGTATTTTGTTGAATGCCTCTACTGTCCCATTAGCTTGTGGGTAGTACAAGTACTTTTCTGATGATACACCTGGAACTCTTATGTGAGCGCGCTGATGGTTTCATTCAGGAAATGTTTTCTACAATCACTCATTAATATTTTCAGACAACCAAATCGGGTCAACACGTTTTCGAACAAAAACTTTGCAGTTGTGGCATTTGTGCAATCTTTGACCGGCTGCACTTCTGCCCATCGTGTCAAATACTCCATCGCAGTGATGATGTAGTGTGCGCCCATATTTCCTTGAGGTTTTATCGGTCCCATAGAGTCGATTGCCCATTTCTCAAATCGATGCAGTGCCATTTGTGGATTCAACGACATCTTGTCACTCCACGATGGTTTTCCAATCCTTTGACATATATCGTAGGCCTTATAGTGCGCTTTTGCATCCTAGTGCAAGGTTGGCCACCATAACCCTATGCGAAGAATCTTCTATGCGAACGCATGTCCTGCATAGTGCCCTCCTATAGCACCCCCACGTGCTTCCATGAGGATCTTGCTTCATTTGAATTTAGGTATGTATCTTTGCAATATCTCATCATTTCCCATTTTGTATAGGTGCCCCGCGATGACAGAAAATACGCTATGTGCACCACCAATTCCTTCTTCTGTTGGACGGAGTATTCCTTCGATGCAGTCCTTGTTGTCAGAAAATGGATTATATCTTCAAAGTGCCCCTCTACGACGTGCACTGCAAAGAGTTGTGCATCCGGTAGTCCCTCCTCCAAATTAGTGAATTCCTCGCCCATCTCAATTCGCGACAAGTGATCCGGTCTTGCGTTCAGGTGTTCTAGCTTGACTATGACCTCAAAATCATATTCTTGGAACAATAAGAGCCACCTGCATATGTGCCCCCCCAACACAGGCTTATTGACCAGGTATTCTAGCTCGAAATGGTTGGTATACATCATGAAATGTCCTCCGAGCAAATAATGTCAGTACTTTTGGAGCATGGCAATGAAACCATTTGTTGGCTTGTAGGGGCTTGAACTAGGTTCATAGATGATTTAGCCAAACAAATCCCAGTACTATTGGACCTTTCGGCAACAACCCATGGAGCGTGGATTGAGGTCTCACCCGAAGTAGCATGGGAGGGTGCTAGAACCAGGTTTCTGCACCCTAGAGATGTCTGATGATTTCAAGTGGTCTGCAGTTTGACCCTGCACAAAAATTGCTACGCGCACTTATTAGTACCTCGCAGCCTGTGATGCTGCCCTCGTGCAACCCTACTCGGGGCCCAAACAATGTTATGACCCAAATCCTTATTAGTAACCCAGTATTAGTTGATCAACTTAGCTTATCTATGTGCTTTAAGTTATACTTAACAATATTCACCATTCATATACATGCGCGCAGTAAATAAATAGTATAACTACAAATGATATCAAACAGGAAATAACACAAGAACATATGCATGGAGTTCAGATAAAAATTCTCTTTATTGTTCTTCTTCCTTGGTTACAGACTCAAATCCGCCCTACACACTTAGCTGCAGGGGGTCACACACTCAGCTGTGGACTCTACTAGGCATTTGCGCACTCAGCTACAGAGCCTCTTCCTACTACTACAACCCAAGACACTTAAACTCTTACTCTATGCTTGCTATCACCTAGACTCCATCCATTTGTTAACTTACTTATTTACGACTTAGAGCTTCACTCTATTTATATAATCCCATGGTCCACGGAGCATGGGTAGGTCGACACTACATTCAAAACTTTGGGCAGACGGCCCTATGACTCTAACATACAATTTGCGCTCCACACCCGTATTTCGTGAAGTTTTTACAATAATACCAACTCAAAGCTTGGGCTTTAATCCCCAAAACATGTCATGGGGGGATTCCATGCCAAACACTTTGACTAGATTTTACCCTCGACATTGGATGCCTTTTTTCATTATATTTGTCCTTTGCCTGGAACAGGGCTATCAAATGGTTATTCTCATAAATTATTTGGTTGATCTAATGTTCCAAATGAGGGAACATAACCATGCATTGATGTTTCCAATACATGTTGGCAATTAATTCATTTGAATGAGGGGTAGCTAAGGAAGAATCATCACAATTGGCAATGTTTCCATGAGCTCCCTCAGATTAGGGCTTGTTTTTTTTGGTGATGGCTCAAGATTAGTTTCCAAACCAACCAAGGGAACATCCATAAGGGGGATTTTATTCCTTTTCCTTTTAGCTCCAGAAATTCTTCTTTGAAGTTGTTTTTTTTAACCTTATCCTATTTAATTTGATCAATTGTTTGTTCTTGTGCAGGATGGGTAGGCTTTGGTTTACACTGAGGAGATTCTATGGAGAGTTTTAAATCATGGTATCTTACAACACTTTTAGTAAAATGAGAAGAGGTTAAGTTTTTTGAAATTAAAACCTCACTATCCTCTAAAAGAGCTAACCTTGGTGCCTAGACAAATGCCTCACACTCTTCCTGTTGGAATTCATCAACCAGTGATGGATTTGAATCGATAAGAGAGGGGTTAGGGTCCATTGTAGTAGAAAAATGAGCATGAGCAAATGATAGAGGCTTATCATATTCATTTCAAGCAAGAGAAGAATCTTTGTTATCCCCCATTTGAGCCAAATGATGCTTAACTAGAATTGGAATCAAATTATGGTGGAACAAGGACCTTTTAAGGTTCTTGTGGTTGGAAAGATAGGCCTGTGACATTTTCATTAAAATATTCAACAAATAATAGGACAAGTTAAGCTTTTGGACTAAGAAAACCATTAAAATCCTAATATGATATGTAAAATATATGTTATACCACCCTTTACTGGTTACCTATTGACAGGTCAAATGAAACAAGTCATGCTATTTGGGTTTCAAATATGATACAACCATACCTTTGACATGGTACTTAGTCCTTGTTGATGAGGAGCTTCCTACACGGGACATTTCAAACTACGACATTCTTAGACCAGCATTCCCCTTCAAGAGGAAGGTGTGTGGCTGTTGAAGCAAATTCCAAATTGATTTTACTTTTTAGATCACCCACATAGGCTCTCCTCCAATTAAAGAGGCAACAAAAGCTTTGACGACCTCATTACTATGCACTTGGAACAACTGTAAAATTTCCCACAAGTTGACTTGGTGGAATAGAGCTATACATTCATCGTTTTCCTTAAAAAGTTCTGCCCCAATGAGCTTGGTTCGCACTATGGGCGACATGTTGGGGATAAAAAATTGAAATAGGGTTCAGGAAAATGAAAAAAATAACCATCAAACTCTAAGTTGTAGAGCCCTTATGACCAAAAATAGGAGAGACAAAATGAGGTTTTTTGGGAGAACCCTCTTGAAAAACTCAAGTAATGAATTCAACAACTGCCAAGTACTAGCTCTAGTTAGGGCCATGATGGCCTAGGGATATGAGCAATGATTGGTGGTCATGGGATAACGAGCCATATGACAATTGGCATCATCACAGATTGACAGTCAAGATTTAATATAATTTCTAGATCAATCGATGAATGTTTAATATCATAACACATCACTTGAAACTACTATTTACCAAAATTGTGAATCTGAGATAGAAATCATCGATAATCATATATTTAATTCAAAATCAGTGGACCATTAATCAATGGTTGTCATATGATTAAACTATTAAATGATTTAAATGAAATTTTTAAAGACACACAATACGACCAATACATGATATAAACCTTAGGTTATGACCATTTTTCTAAACATTAAAACATTTATAATGGCACAACATACAACAATAAAAGGGTTAATATGAGGGTTTATAAAATTTACCCTATTAGAATTAGAAATTCAATGAGGATTGCTACAAAATCTTTGATTCTATAGCATCCTTTAAAATTAAGCATTTTCTTTCTATTAGGAGAAATTATTAATTCACTAATCATAAAAATCAAAGGAAATAACCCTTACATTACTGATGACTGAAAGAATGTGCCATATGATGTCACACACATCATGAACAAAAATTGAATTTGATATAGAGATTAAAATGATGATTAGAAGAAAAGGTGCAAAAAATATTCCAATACCAATCCAATCAATTCAACAGTGACAAAATGAGTAAAACTTCTTGTAGGGGCCCTTTATTTTGTCAAAAATAAAGAGTAGGTTGACCTACCAACAATTGGCGACTTGTTGGGTCGAACCAATTTTGTCTGCCTCAAATCACAAAATGAAAGGTGTAAAATTAAGATGAAAATATCAACATGTACAACATGCTGAGAAATAATCTATTTGAGTTTAACATGTAAAATACTATCATTGTCCATCAACAACTTCATTAGATAGAATAAAAAAAATTAGAGTCTAAGGCACTAAATTTATTAGAAGAATATTTTGAAGAAAACATATTGTAAAAGATAAACAACAAATTATGAAAGTTGGCATAATCATAACTTTAATACCATAGGTAGAGCCACTATTGCCATTAGACATCCATAGCCTCAACAGGGGTACGTTTTAACTGGTGATATGTGTTGGGTCGTGTTATATTCTTTCGACGACTAGCCCACGTAATTAACCGGGGGGTTAGAAGGAGGGAAGAGCCCCCTCTTCATTGTGCCGATTGCGTAGTGGGGCGAGTCATAGGGGGTTTGAGGGGTGCAGGTAATCCCACTCTATGGGGTCTAAGGCAGCGACCCAGAAAATTTTGGTTTTTGGCCCTATATTAGGTTGGGCGGACCTACCTATGGTTTTGTGTATGTTTTTCGCACATGGTTTTGGATGCGATGGTTTTCGATCCATGGTTTTGGATGTGATGGTTTTCGGTCCATGGTATTGGATGCTTCGACATGTATAAATATGTATTGTAACATTGAAAGGCACATAATGAAAAATCAAACTGGTAGTCCCGGTTTTGGGATCCAGGGGAAAATCTCTTGTATTGTTTATTTTTTGTGTTCTTGAATTCACATGCAGGTAATTTTTGTACGGGGTTAAAACCTACATTTGGTATCAAAGCTATTTTGGCTTCAAGGGGACGCCTTTGTTGCTGAGAGGTTTTTCTCTGGCCTGTGGTAGACCCTGTTCAGTGGGAGATCTACGGGATCGATTCTGGTGGTGAAAAAAGATGGCGAGCAGTGGAAAGATAGAGATCGAGAAATTTAATGGTTAGAGTTTTGAGTTGTGGAAACTCAAGATGGAGGATCTGTTGGTGGATAAAGATCAATGGATCGCAGTAGATCTAGGTAATAAACCAACGGGAGTGTTTGATGAATAATGGAAGAAATTGGATCAGAAGGGAAGGAGCAGAATATGATTGTGTGTCTCAGATCTAGTATTGTTGAATGTATCAGGGGAAGCTACGACGAAGGCTTTGTGGGAGAAGTTAGGGACTTTATACCAATCCAAATCTCTGGTGAATAAGCTGTTCCTACAAAAAATTTTGTATGAGGATGAAAGATGGAGACTTGGTGACAGAGCATCTGAATGCATTTAATATCGTGGTAAGTTAGTTATCATTTGTTGATATTAAAATTTTATATGAAGATAAGTGCATCAATATGTTGTGTTCTCTACTAGATTCGTGGGATAGTCTGGTTATTGTAATAGCTAGCAATGCAACTGCCTTGCAGTTTGATGAAATAGTCTCATCCTTGCTGATGAAGGAAATGAGACAGAAAAAAATGGAGAGCCAAAATGGTGATGCCTTGTTTGTATGAGGACGGTCCCAGAACAAAAACAAAAATAAGTCATCAAGTGGGAGGTCTAAATCTAGAGGGAGATCTAAATTTCTAGGAAAACCTGTAAAGGTGGTGTGCTAGAAATATGGAAAGAAGGGCACTATAATAGGGACTGTAAATATAACTCTTCTGATAAAGGAAAATGATATTATGATTCTCCTTCTGCAGAGGCAAAAACCACCTCAGATGAAGGTGGGGATGTGTGCTTGGCTTCTTCAAGTACACATGTAGATCACGAGGCATGGTTGATTGACTCAGGTGAAACCTTTCACTTCACTCCCCATAGAGAGTGGTTCTGCGAGTATGAGAAATATGATGGTGGTGATGTCTTCTTGGGGGATGGCAAGAAGGCTAGAATCATTGGTCGCGAGAAAATAAAGTTGAAGTTGTAAGGTGGAAGGATTAGAACACTTCTGGGTGTTTTGCATATTCCTGCATTAACCAGAAATATGATTTCTATAAGCAAGCTGGATGATGCAGGCATAAAAACAATGTTCGAGAAGGATACTTGCAAGATGGTTTGGGGGGCACTGGTATTGATGCGGGATGTTCGAATTGGAACTTTGTACAAGCTACAAGGTAGCACTGTTATTGACGGGTGCAACAGTTCAGTGGTTCCTAAAAGTGGAGCAGAAAATCTAGTGGTCTTTGGAGAAAAGACCATGACGTGGTATCAAAGGCTTGGACATATTGGAGAGAAGAGCCTTCAAATACTTCATGGTAAAGGTATGGTAGAAGGTATGAGTAATAGCTCTCTGGATTTTTATTTCTATGAAAATTGTGTATATGGGAAGTAGAATTGGGTGAGTTTCCCCTCTGGTGGTAAGAGGGCAAAACAGATATTAGAGGTTGTGCATAATGATGTGTTTGGACCTGTGTATGTTCCATCACTGGGTAAGTCTGTGTACTATGTATCCTTTATAAATGACTTCTCAAGGAATACATGGATGTATTTCCTTAAGAAGAAATTTGAAATCTTTGACAGGTTTAAAGAATTTAAAGCTTTGGTGAAAAACCAGACAGAGAAGAACATAAAGGTGCTGAGGATAGATAACAGTGGAGAGTTTTGTAGTAAGGAATTTGAGGAATTCTATAAGAAGTGTGGTATAGCATGGCAGAAGACTATTCCATACACACGTGAGAAAAATGGAGTTGCAGAAAGAATGAACAAGACATTGATGGAAAGGGCAAGAAGCATGCTCAGTGGTGTCGGATTAGGAAAAGAATTTTGGGTAGAGGCGATGGATAAAGCATGTTACCTGGTCAATAGATCTCCTTCATCAACATTGGAGGATAAGACTCCACAAGAGGTATGGACTGGTAAGAGACCCTCTCTTTCACATTTGAGGGTATTTGGATGTGATGCATAAGCACATGTTCCAAAGGAGAAATGAACCAAGTTGGCTAGTAAATATGAAAAGTGCATATTTACTAGGTATAAGGATGGTTTAAAGGGTTATAAGCTTTGGAACCCAGTAACAAGGAAGGTTGTGTACAACCGAGATGTGGTGTTCAGAGAGGTGAAAGATGTTATTAAACATGAAGTCCAACCAAAGGAGCCTGAGAAGATAGAGTTTGAGCTAAAGGAGGAAGTATCAGACTCTACAACAGAGGATAATCAGAAGATGAAGAGCCACAAACTCTGGGTTTGAGAGATCAGTTCGAGAAAGAAGGCAGCCAGAAAGGTATAATCCATCTGCATTCTATTCAAAATTTGCTTTATCTATTACTGATGATGATCCTAGAACTATGAAGGAAGCATAAAAGGATGAAAAACTCTAGAAAGAGGCCATGGTTGATGAAATGGCATCTTTGCACAAAAATGAGGCTCAGGATCTGGTGGAGTTGTCGACTGGAAGGAAACCTATTGGCAGCAAATGGATGTTCAAGAAGAAGACAAATGTAGAAGGAAAGGTGGAGAAATATAAAGCTCGATTGGTAGCAAAAGGTTATTCCTAGGTGCCGGGAATTGATTTTGGTGATATTTTTTCTCTGGTTGCCAAGGTAACTTCTATTAGATTACTTTTATCTGTTGTTGTTGCTTTTGATTTTGAGTTAGAACAAATGGATGTGAAGACAACATTTCTTCACAGGGATCTAGAAGAGGAGATCTACATGAAGCAACCTGAAGGCTTTGTGGTGAAGGGTAAGAAAGAACTAGTATGCAAGTTAAAGAAGTCTATGTATGGGTTAAAACAGTCACCAAGGATTTGGTATCAGAAATTTGATACATTTATACGGGGACTTGGCTTCACCAAAAGTAAAGCGGATCACTGTGTGTATTTTAAATTAATTGGTGACCAGGTTATTTATTTGGTCTTGTATGTGGATGATATGTTGCTGGTTGGAAATGACAAAGAAATTTTCCAGGATTTAAAGACCCATTTGTCCTCCAAATTCAACATAGAAGATCTTGGTGCTGCAAACTATATTTTGGGCATGGAAATTAAAAGAGATCGGACAAAGATGAAGCTTTGGTTAAACTAGAGGAAGTATGTCAAGAAAATATTGCAGAGGTTTAATATGTAGGATAGTAAACTGGTGAAGGTTCCTATTCATGTAGGTGTAAAGTTATCTGCTGAACAGTGTCCCAAGACACAAGAAGAGGAAGAGGACATGTTCTGTGTTCCATATGCAATTGCAATCGGTACCCTGATGTATGCGATGGGTTGTACTAGACTAGACATTACACATGCAGTGGGAGTATTGAGCAAGTTTATGTCAAAATAGGGAAGGAGCACTGGACAACAGTAAAGCAGGCTTTCAGGTAATTGCATGGCACTAGTGATTATGGTTTGTGCTATCAAGGAAGACTAAGATTGGACACAGTGTTGGATATTCATGGTTTTGTTGATGCAGACTGGGATGGAGATCTAGATCAGAGAAGATCTACAAGTGGGTATGTGTTTAACCTATTTGGAGGTGCAATCAGTTGGATGAGTAAGAAACAATCTGTAGTGGTGTTATCAACAATAGAGGCGGAGTACATGGCAACCACTCATGCAAGCAAGGAATCAGTTTGGTTGCAAAGATTGTGTTCAAGTATGGGGTTAGTACAAGGAGCTATAAGGATAGACCGTGACAACCAAAGTGAAATTTTCTTGGCAAAGAACCCCACATATCATTCAAAGACAAAGCACATTGATGTTTAGTATCACTTTGTGAGGGATATGATAGAATACAAAAAGGTGTTGCTAGTAAAGGTAGACACTTTGAAGAATACTGTAGATGCATTAATAAAATCTATGAGCTCTGAGAAGTTCTCTTGGTGCAGAGAAACAATGGGCATTGCAACATTGGAGAAATGGCTAATCTCTCTTGTGGCCCCTTATGGAAATAAAACAACAAGATGGAGAATGTTGGGTTGTGTTATATTCTTTCCACAACTAGCCCACGTAGTTAACTAGGGGGTTAGAAAGGGGGTGGAGCCCCACCTTCATTGCGCCGATTGCATAGTGGGGTGAGTCATAGGGGGTTTGAGGGGTGCAGGTAATGCCACTCTATGGAGTCTAGGGCAGCGGCCCGGAAAATTTTGGTTTTGGACCCTATGTTAGGTTGGGAAGACCCACTTATGGTTTTGTGTACGTTTTTCACACATGGTTTTGGACGCGACGGTTTTTGGTCCATGGTATTGGATGCTTCAGCATGTATAAATATGTATTGTAACATTGAAAGGAACATAATGAAAAATCAATCTGGTAGTCCCGCTTTTTGGATCCAAGGGAAAATCTCTGTGTATATGTGTTTTATGTGTTATGCTCTCGCATTGTTTATTTTCTGTGCTCTAGAATTCATATGTAGGTAATTTCCATACGGGGTTAAAACCTACAATATGCATGTATCCCATCCATTATATATAGATTCAAATATTTCTTTACTTAAGAATTTTCTTAGTAATTAATTGAAAGCCCTTGTTCTGACTTGGTAACTTGATAGTGTCAGTGCCATTCACAAAAAATAACAAAAGTGAACAAGCTGACTCATGATGAGACCTCTTGTCTTTTAGCCTGTTAGTGTCAGCCTTTGAAGCCTTCCATCAGTGATCAAATATTCTCTTACAAAGTGGTCTTAGGGTGTCAAAGTCAAATTTTGTCATTTCAGTGAGTCTTCAAGTAAAATTTGGTCACTAGGTATTAGGTCTAGGGTTGTTTTCCCTCCTCCCAAAGTCTTCCAAGTATTGGTAAGTGTCTCACCATTTGGCTGAGTGTACCATCATTCAAATATTTTTCATCATCATTTCAGGTTCCAATGGGTCATTTTGCACCTTGTTCATGTTTCAGTTGTACTGGGTAAGGCTCATTTCCCTCTCTTAGGGTTTTGAAGGTAATTTCTCTTGGATGATAAAATCATCAACAAATCTTGCATGTTGATGCTCATACACCTTCCCATATCCTTAATGTACCTTATTAAACACTTCCCATCACTCATATCCCTCAAATTCATCATTTTCCCACAAACACTAGTTTATTGCTACAATTTGACAATTTTCTAGGTTAGACCTATGTGTTTCCCATTTGGACCCCTTCCCCTCACTCAATCTTTGAAATTCCACTTTCCCCTACTTTCTAACATCCCACTCTACTTCCAAAAATTTTCTCAATAATTTAGAAGCCCCTTATCCTCTTCATTTCCCTTCATTTCCACAAATCCCCTGTTCCACACATCGCGATAGGTTTTCTTAAAACAATGTTTCTGAGAAAGAAAAGATGAATTTGATAACAGAGTGAGAGGTTTTTGTCCATATTTGACCCAAGAAGGAAAACCTCTTTTATTTTTTACACAAGTTTCATGGTTTGGGAGAAATGTCGAAAACATCATTGGCCTTAGGAGTGTTGTTGCACCTCTGGTGTGACCTTGGTAAAATCAATTTTTCTCCTAGATGGTATGCTCAAATGACTTGACTGATGAGTCAAATGATAACTAGATAGAGAGAGATTTCCAATGAGATATCATGAGCTCAATGTGGAGTTGAGGAAGACCTTCACAAGTTGACTGCAACAGCACTCTGCATTTAGGCAGCCTCATTTTGCACATTTTGACCAGTCTTGGGAGATTTGACTTTTGACAGGGAAAATGAACTCCAAATTGAACAATTCAAGATTTTTTGGAAGGTAGAATCGAGACTCTTTCCAAAAAACTATCACATGCTCAATTGTGACATTAGGAAGGCCTTCAAAAGCCATATGTAAAACGGTGTTGTGCATCAGGGAGGCGATGCGCATGAAAGGGTTGGCGCTGCGCATCAGAGGGTCGGCACTGCGCATTGGCCAGTGATGCCTCAAAATGCTCAAATTTCACCTCTAATCACTCTCATTGCTGCATTTCTCCTCCAAGGACGTAAGTAAACTCTCTTTTGATCTCACATAGGGTTTTTTATGCTTTGATGGTGGTTTTAGCATCCTAAAATTCAAAACCCTAATTTGTCTCTAAAACTACCTCATACACTACAAATTACAGTTGTTTATTCCGTATTTGTTGGAAATAATACTCAGAGGGGGGGTGAATAAGTAATATCAAACTCTTATCAATTTATACAAATATTTTCAGATCTGACAATTGAAACTTGCATATACCTTCCAAACTTATAATTTAATTTATTCTTCAGATGTTTGTCATTAATCTGTATGTGAGAACCATAGAATAATGAGCAAAAACACAAAATAGACAGTCACACCAAGGAACACAAGATGTAAGGTGGAAACCCAATGTGGGTGAAAACCACCTGCTGCAATATGTCTCTATCTTCTT